>VMDO01002805.1:0-27822 GCA_007922755.1 Pedetes capensis
AGGTATCCCCCATCCTCTCAGACCTAACTCCTTCCACTTCCAAAAAGCTTGCCTTAAATGTCTTTGACAAATCATCAAGTTTAGTATTGAACCTATCATCCTATGACAGGTGATGGAAGGAAAAAGGGAGCCTAGGAGATGAGGACAGGGGAAGAGGGAAGACAAGACAAGACAGATAATAGAAAACCTTCACTGGGGGACAATGTTCACCATGTGTATGACAAATATGTGTATTTGGAATGGGGGAAACCAGGACCCCTGTGGAGGGAATTGTACTAGACACACCATAAATGCAAAAATATATGTTTATATGCAACAAAAATATTTATGTTTGGATATATATAACTGTACACACACATACACACCAGAAACACCACAACCTTAGTTTCTAAATACCTCTCAACACTGTAAGTAACTAAGACCTCTCTAGAAAATAGCTGATCAACTGGATTCAGCACACACCTTGGGAGGCAGACGCAGGAAGTTCACAAGTTTGAGACCAGAGGCAGTCTGCTTAATTTAGCAAGACCCTGTCTCAAAAAGTTAAAAAATGGGCTGGGGGTGCAGCTCACTGTTTCAGTACTTGCAATGCATGCAAGCATGAGACCCTGGGTTCAACCCTCAGTACCACACAAAAATAAATAAATAAATAAAAATAAAAATAAATAAGAAAAAAAGAAAATACCTGATTCCATGCTTAGGACAGGAGAGATGGAGGCATCAATGTGTCCTTATGTGAGAATTTAGAGAAGTACAAAAATAAATGAGGACAGGATGTCAGAACACCAAGGGCCCTGGAAAAGGTTTTTATTAGTTAAATCAGGGAAAATTTGGACATCAACATAAAGATAAAAAGAGATTCTAGTTTTGAAGAAGGGGAGGGAGGGAGGTGCAGAGAGAGAGAGAGACAGAGAGAGAGAGAGACAGAGAGAGAGAGACAGAGAGAGAGAGACAGAGAGAGAGAGACAGAGAGAGAGAGACAGAGAGAGAGGAACAACATTAGCATTGTTGTTAGATGCCTTTGAGTCAGTATCCGACTCATAGCAACCCTCATAGGGTTTTCAATGGCTGACTGCTTTGGGATTGCCTTAAGGAGTGGATTGCCAGGTCCTTCTCCCATTTATGCGGTGCAGGGAATTGAACTCTGGACCTCAGAGACTGCAGCGCAATGCTCTACCAACTGAGCTAAATCCACTGTGCCGCAGTCTCTGAGGTCCCAAGTTCGATTCCCAGCACCGAAAAAATGGGAGAAGGGCCTGGCAATCCACTCCCAAGGCAATCCCGAAACAGCCATTGAAAACCCTGCGAGGGTCGCTATGAGATACCGACTCGACGGCACCTAACAACAACAACAACATTAGCATAAAGAGCCAAAAAAGAGAGAGGGAAATGTTTAGAATGTTTTTTATACAAAAATGCCACTAATATACACTGCAGGGATGATGTACAGTCATACACTACATAATGACGGTTCCATTACAATCCACTCTTCTATACAATGCTGGCACCACAAGATGATAATACAGCTGAAAAATTCCAACTGTGTAGAGACATCATACCCATGTTCATATTGCAGCATGATATACTCTTTGTTTGTGGTGATGCTGGTGTAAACAGACCTATTGCAATTCCAGTCATATAAGAATATAAAACACCCGACTATGGTCAGTATACAATACTTAAAAAATGACAATGCACAACTGTTGCTGATCCATATATTTACCACAGCACAGTTTATTATTACAGTGTGTTCCTCCCAGTTATTGAAGATAGTCTCCCATGTTATACCAGGAGCAGTCTTAGCCATCTCTTGTTTCTTCTTCACATCCAGAAGTCTACAAATGAATAGGGTTAGACTCTCATCACAACATTGAAGGAGGCCAGAGAATGTCACAGCTCAGATTTGCGCATTCTGCTAGACAGAAAGTCTGCTACTTGGGCAAGAGCCACATAAATCCCAACAGAATTACTACTAATTCCCTTGCTTTTTGAGTCAAATCAAATGCACAGTGATTACTTCAAAAATGACAACTCAAATCCACAATTAGTCAATTGACTGAAATCAGTCAATACAGAAAATTTTTAAGGGATTTAGAATTAAAGACATGGTTTGTTCACTTTCCTTTTAAAGGCAGATTTCTATTTTGAGTTTTTGGTTATACTGTGGAAAATATAAGTTACATTAAGAAACTCAACTGCAAGCATGATTGCTAGATTGAGATCTTTGACTCATAAATGGTTTTGTATTTCCTTAGTTGAAGAAAAGTGTAAAAATTCCAGCCCAGGCATAGGAAAAAGGCATGGTTATAATTGTATAAATGACTGTTTCTGGGTCATGGAGTTTGAGTTGAGGTCTCATCATGAAGCCCAGCATAGAAGTCAACTTGCTAATAGCCCAGGATGGCCTCCAACTCAGGATCCTCCTGCAACAGCCTCCCAAGTGATGAGATTAATAATGTGTGATGTGTGCTGGCAGTTTTCTGCTAACAAATAATTTTGAAAGAGATAAAAAGATACTTTGAGAAATATAACCACCAACATTTCAAAAATGAATTATGAAATCAGCTTAATTTTTGCATGTTATATAATATGGAATTTTCTTGTGTGGCCATCAGGCAAAGTTCCAAGCCATTAGGAACACTTTCATGAACAAATGATTGAAATATAATGTTTTCCTAAGTAAAAACCATTTCAATTCAATCTCTAACACCACAGTAAAACCACTCCACTAATATTAAAATAATTATATATGCTAAAACAGTATTTTGCACGTTAAGTTATTTGTATTTGCTTTTTTAAAAAAGGCCTTGCTATGTAGCCCAGGCTGGCCTGAAATGTACTCTATGCCTCAGGGAGGCCTAAAACTCATTATCCTCTTGCCAGAGGCTCCTGAGTGCTGGGATTAGAGATAGTGCCACCATGCCCAGCATAAAAATAATATTTTAAAAAACCTTGTTCCAGTATGACAGACCTGTAAAGGGCACACAAATTAGAAAATAAAATACAGGGACTGGGTGTTTAGCTCAACAGTAGCATGTTCTAGGCTTTGGGTTCAGTCACCAGCAGAACATACATACAACATTGGTGCAATAAAATAGATAGAAGTGAAATAACTTTACACATTGGAACTCTCTGGAAGTGGTAGGGGGAAGACAAAAAAATTCTGGAATTCATGCAAAAAGTTGGAACTAATACTTTGGAGGGATTGATGACATTTTTATGTCAAAGTGTAAAGTTCAGAACCAAACATCCACTGCAATGCAAATACTAGTTGGATGGAAATCTGTATTCTGCATGCAATGCTGCTTTTTCATTTATTTATTGTAATGTACATATGCTGCTTATTATGCTCTATTTTCCCAAGTACTTTAACATTAATTCACCTAACAACATTGGGAGTTAGTTTCTATCTCTGTCCCTTTTACAGATTAGAAAACTGAGGCCCACAGATATTAAAAACAAAAATCACCCTAAAGTCACACAGCTCCCAAGTGGATGAGTCCAGAATCAAAGTCAGCACCCTAGTTCTATTGCAATGGCTCTTAACCACTACCTAACTGAAGGAGGCACAATCCCTGACTTTAAGCTATACTATAGGGAAGTGGTGGCAAAACAGCTTGGTACTGGCAAAAAAGTAGTCCTGAAGACATGTGGAACAGAACGGAAGATCCAGAAATACCTCAACACACTTATAGCCATCTAATTTTCGACAAAGGAGAAACGCAAGTAAACTAAAAAAAGGATAGCCTTTTCAATAAACGGTGCTGGGAAACATGGACATCTGCTTGCAGAAAAATTAAAATCAACCTGTATTTCTCAATATGCATGAGAGTTAACTCAAAATGGATAAAAGACCTTAACATAAAATCAGAAATTTTAAAACTAATAGAAGACAAGATAGGTAATACACTCCAACATAGAGGCACAGGAAAGTATTTCCTTAATAGGACTCCAATTGCTTAAGGAATTGCAATAAGAATAGATAAGCGGGATTACATGAGATTAAAAAGCTTCTGTACAGCAACAGAAACAATTAACAGTCAAGGAAATCCCCACTGAAAGGGAAAAAAGTTTCACATGCTAAACATCAGACAAAGGTCTAATTACAAGAATTTATAAAGAAGAAAAAATAGCCAAGAACACAAATAACCCAATATACACATGGGCAAAGGAACTGAATAGACAGTTCTCAAATGAAGAGGTCCATAAAGCCAGGAAACACATGAAAAAATACTCAATATCCCTACCCATTAAGGAAATGCAAATTAAAACAACTCTGAGATTTCACCTTACACCAGTAAGAATGGCCAAGATCAATAAAACAAACAATAAATGTTGCTGAGGTTGTGGAGAAAAGAGTACAGTCTTACATTGTTGGTGGAGCTTTAAATTGGTCCAACCACTGTGGAAATCAATGGAGGTATCTTAAAAAACTAAAAGTTGATCTACCACATGACCCAGCTATAACACTATTGGGAATTTATCCAAAGGGAGATGGGTCATCATACCAGAGACACCTGCATCTCCATGTTCAATGCAGCACTTTTCACAACAGCAAGGATATGGAATCAACCAAAGTTTCTGTCAAAAGAAGAATGGATAGAAAAAAAATCCATGGTACATATACATAATGGAATACTACTTAGCAATCAAAAAATGAAATAAAGCCATTTGCAGCAAAATGGATGGAATTGGAGAGAATTATTTTAAGTGAACAAACACAAGCTCAGAAGGAGAAATACCACATGTTCTCACTCATATGTGGGAGCTGAATCAAAATTACAAGAAGGAAAAAACCCTATGCAGAGGTCAGAACATAAAAATAGCTAAGAATGGTATTATAGATGGACTACAAAATTCATGTACTAGTACTGACAATGTAAAAGAAACTTATTCTGTAGCGAAATTTCCTATCTTAGAGAATTGGAACCCAAGGATATATAGAAAAATATTACCATAAAAAGACAACAAATGGAAGAGAAGTCTTTGGTGGGGGGGCAGGGGTAGTAAGCACACAAGAGGGTAAGGGGGAACTTATCTGTATAATGTAAAACAAAACACATGTATGGAAATGTCACAAGAAAAGCATGTCAGAATGAATTACATTAAACTGTACAATCACATGGAATGCACATTAAAAATTTCCAATAAAAAAGTGGTTCTCTGACCTTACTAGAAAAGCAATTTCACTGTCTCCATCACAGACCTTATGATTTGTCACCCTAGATAGGGGGTTGTGTGCAGTGTTTTCACAAGCCCCACATGATGTTAATGCACATTTATGTGAGAGGAAAATTGCCTTTGCTAAAGAGAAATAGAGCGAATGAGAAATAATGGTGAAAAGCAAATACCCAAAATGGGGAACGGAATCAGTTCCGGAATTAAATTACCAATGAAATCATAACTGCTTGAGCATTAAGAAGAAAAAGAATGTTTCTGATTAAGCAAAGATTGAAAAGCATCTATAACAAATGGTTGGTGTGGCACACTGAGCACAGTGTACACGCAAGTGGAACATAAAGAGGAAGAGGACATACGTATATGTAACACATATATAAGTTGTTGTTGTTAGGTGCTGTCGAGTCAGTGTCTGACTCATAGCGACCCTCATAGGCTTTTCAATGGCTGACTGTTTCGGGATTGCCTTGGGAGTGGATTGCCAGGCCCTTCTCCCATTTTTGTGGTGCTGGGAATCGAACTCAGGACCTCGGAGACTGCAGCGCAGCACTCTACCAACTGAGCTAAATCCCAGCCCATATTATATATTATATATATAATAAATCTTATATATGTATATATTTTATACATATAGTTCTTTTTTAATATATATTAGTTCTTATTTACATAAACGAAAGTACCTTCTGTGTCTGCTGATAGGGGCAGAAAATCCTTCAGTGGAAATGCCGGTGATACAAAGTATTCAAAGAATTCTGATTCCTAGGCTACTATCATATGTTTTGGTTGAGATGCACAGAGAAAAGTTACATTGGGTTTTCCAAAACATGACTACATGAAAGTAGAAGTCATGGAAAAATAGCTTTGTATTCCTTGGAAAGGAGGAGGGTAGGTAGGTAAGAGAAGGAACATTTCATAAAAACTTGAATTCCTGAACTGAGCTTGTAGCATAGTGCTGTAAAAAGTGCCTCACATACACAAAGCTCTAGAATCTTTCCATGTGCGGCACAAAAACTAAATTTCTTCAAACTGACATAAAATTATTTGCTTAACCAAACTTCTGCTCAGCTACAGTATCGTGTGCTACAATAAAGCATACTTTTTTAAAGAATAAAATTCAGTTTAGTATGATTCTCAACTGGGTCTCTGCCTAGGTTTTTTGTTTTGTTTTGTTTTGTTTTGTTTTGTTTTTTTGCGGTTCTGGGGGTTAAACACAGGGTCTCACACCTACATGCTTTGCGAGTTCTGGACCCCTCAGCTGTCCCCCCAGCCCCATCCACCTTTTTAAAAAGTTTTTGAGACAGCGTCTTGCTAAATTAAGCAGACTGCCTCTGGTCTCGGACTTGCAATCCTCCTGCCTCTGCCTCCGAGCAGCTGGGATTACAGGCGTGCGCCACCACGCCCAGCACATTCTGCCTAGGTTTCTCACATCGCACCATTTCCCAGAGGATAGCCAATCACTCTGACCTTTATTCAGCCAGAAGCCCTCTTGCTATTTAATTTTCCATCCACTGAACCCCTGTATCTGCTCCCTGTGTATAGATGTCAGGTTGGGGTTTAGCTCAGTTGGTAGGGTGCAGCTCTGAGCTCTCTCAGGACCAAGGTTTGACCCTCAGCACAACACAAGGGAGAAAGACCTGGCACCCTACTCTTGAAATAATTCACCACTGAAAATCCTACGAAGATCGCTATTGAGGAACCAGAGAATGAACGCAAAATGATTTTCACTCTTTTCTTCCAAAAGCCAAAGCTCTCTTTTATACCGCATTTGTAAAATCTCATTAAATGAAACAAAAGAGAAAGTATCTTTTAAAATCTGGTTCACAGCATACATTGTTAAGTGGGTGGAAACAAATTCATATTTTTAAAAACTAATGCTAAATATGAAAACGAAAGAACACACAAGTGCGCAATGTCGTCTGAGATCACAAAAAACGAAAAAAAGGAAGAATGGACAGAGCGCAGTGCCCTGCAGTAAAGACCTAAGTGAGGTCCCTACAGGCCCCCGTTGTCCTCCCGGAAAAATCAATTTCAGGGAAGGGACGCGGCTTTGGCAACTGCGCTGGGTGATGACGTGTTTCCTGTTGGCAGCTCCGCGGTGGAGACGTGAAGTTGGCTGCCGATTTTCCCAATGCAGCTCTAGCTTGGCTCATTCTGAACACATTCTGAACAAGGCAGAACATATGCTGCAGCAGTACTGGTTTCCACGACAGTCTGTGCTCTCCAGGAAACAAACTTCGAGATTCCGTCCCCCCCAATACTGTGGGTTTGAACCCAGGGCTTCACGCAGCCTTTTTCAAGCACTTGACCACGGAACCGCACACCCAGCCGGAGATTCTGGGTTTTTTAACTCTGTCCCCTCAGGACCGTTCAGGAATAAGACATTTAAATCTTTGCCACCATATAACGTAGCGTGTCCCATAAAGCAAATGCAAAGCATGAATCAGGCCCCCTACTTCAATTATGACAACCGGTTTTGATCAAACAAAAGGTTATTTATGAAGCTCTAGGCTGCTGGCTACTCTGGGAGCTCACCTCCTCTGCCTGGCTGAGTTTCTTTACCACAGGATGACATAAAGGAACTGACCCTTTTTGTTGTTACCATTAAAAGCAATACTCAAACCTTGGGTCTCTATCCCAGTCACTCCCACTCTCTTACCTGGAGAACAAGTCCGCCTCTCTTAAAATAATAAAAGGAAGGCTCTGCCCGAAAGCACACCAACACGACTCTGAAGCTACTTAGCAGGAACAATGCTCGGGAGGAACTCGTTGGGAACTTTTATTCTGCAGGCAGTAACTGCGTGCACCTGCATCCCCAGGATCCTATGTGCACCTGGAAGGCTTCTCAGGTGAATAATATACATCTTTATGGCTTGTGCCTGTAGTCTTCACAAGGCTGAAATTGTAGGTTCAGTTCCATGGATTGTGAATTACATGTGGTTCTGTATTCAGGTGAGCCTATGACGAGAGCCTTGGATGGCAAAACTATGGAATGTCCCTGCAAATCACTTGGATGTATTGAGATGAGAAAGAAGATAGGAGAGTCCCTAGAATATAATCTGTTTTGTTTTGCAGAGCTATATATCAAGCCTAAGGTCTGCCTAACCTAGGCAAATGCTTTACCACTGAACTACATCCTAATCCAATCCTTGCTTACTTGGGAGGGTACTACATCTGAGTAACTCTCCAGAACAAACCTTAAACTGCAGCTGACTAAGAAAACATAGCCACAAAGCATTAGCCATCCAAATGCTCACTAAGCTGAGCTTTGCTTCTGGCCTTTAATACTTGGGAGGGAATTAAGGCCAGTGATTCTCTACCTACCATGAGGAACACGAATTACCATGGATTCTTATTCAATAGGGATAGGAGTGAGATTATGATTCTTTTCTACCCACCTTTGAGGGTGCTTGAGTCTGAAAATTATCATTCACATATTCAATCCGGATTCAGCTATGTTCTTCTCTCACATTTCATTCATGTCAGTGATTTTCTCTACCCTAGGTTGGGGAATGCAATCCCACTGTTCAACTATTAACTGTCTCAATGGGGTCCCCAGACCAATATTGGTCTTTATTACAAAAGCAAATACACAGGCCTCGCACAGACATTGTGAGTTATCACCCTAGTTATGAGATTGTCTTGAGCATTTTCACAAGTCCCATGTGATGCTAACGCATAGTGAAGTGGGAGAACAAATGATTTTGGCAAAGAGATATAGCTGAGACAAGAAGAAACAATGGGAAAAGCAAATATTCAAAATGAGGAAAGGAATAAGTTCTGGAATTAAATTAAAAATGAAATTATAACTTCTTTTTTTGGTTCTTTTTTTCTTTCTTTTTTATTAGAAATTTTTAATGTACATCATGTGATTCATTTTGACATGCTTTTCATTGTGACAATTTTCCTATATGCAATTTGATAAACATTATTCATATAGGTTACCCCTTACCCTCCCCTATGTTTCCCCCCCTCCCCCTTCCTATCTAAGTTTCCCATCCAAGTCTTCTCTATCTTTTACTATGTAGTATTTTTCTGTATGTCCTTGGGTTCCATTTCTGTTTAAGATAGAAACTTTTCCTGTAGTGGTCTTTGTTTTTATCTTGTTAGAACAATTACATGCGATTTCTAGTCCATTTATATTGACCTCATTTGCTTCTTGAACATTATGAAAAAATGTTTGTGAGTAAGGAAGAAGATTGAAAAGCATCTTAACAAATAGTGGATGTGGCAAACTGAGCAAAGGGCATGTAAGTGGAAGGTAAAGAGTAAGAGGTAAGATAAATATAATACTTCTATTTACATAAGAGAAATTACCTTCAGTAGCCACTGACAGGGGCAGAAAATCCTATGATGAAAATTCTGGTGAGACACAGCATTCAAAGAATTCTGACTCCTAGATTCCCTTCTCATATGTTGAAGTTGAGAAGCACAGAGAAAAAGTACATCAGGTATTTTAAAACACAAGTATATGAAAATAGAAGTCATGAAAAATAGCTTTGTATTCCTTGGAAAGGAGAGAGTGTGATGTAGGAGAAGGAAAATTTCATAGAACCTTGAATTCCTGGGCCAGGCATGTAGTACAGTGCTGAAGCAATTGTCTAACATGCACAAATCTTTATATTAAATTCCAAGAACCATGCAAACATCACAAAAACCTAAATTTCCTCAAAGTGACAAAGAACATTTGCTTAATCAAAGTTTAAGACCCAGAATCTTATTCCAGGATAATCCGTGAAGCTTTTTTAAAATAAGATGCAGTTTAGTAAGATTCTCCCACCCTGGGTATCAGCTAAGGCTTCTCGTATTCCCCTATTCCCCAGATGATATCCAATCACCCTGACCCTTATTCAGCCAGAATTCCTCTGGCTACTTAATAATTTTCCAACCACTCATCCCCTGTATCTGCTCCCTGCCTACAAACTTCTGCTCAGCTGTGCTGTATACTGCATTGAGCCAATCTTTGACCCAACAGGAAGACACTTGTATTTGTCCCTTTCCCTGTCCTGATGGTCAAAGTTACCATGTTTTAACAAGTATCTCTGAATAATTTTTAAAGAGGACACACATACACCGGAGAAACTAGAACAGCTGTAAATTGATATGATAAATCCACGATGTCTTAAAAAGTATTGTGTGGCACTGTGGCAAATATACTGTAAAAACGCCCCATCTCTGGCCCCTGTTATTAGATATATTTTGATAGAAAGACAACAGTGGTAGAATTACAATCAAACTGTGTAGATATACACTCATACACACTGTATTTAGGAGGGATCTTATATAAATAAAAAAGAATCATCTCGGTCATCAAACCTACTGAGAAATTCTTGAAGCTGTTTTAGAAATATATCAACAAGAATAAAAACAAATGTAAAACTCAGGAGTGGTGGTGCATGCTTGTAACCCTAGGGCTGGGTAGGCTGAAGCAGAATCTACAGAAGTTCAAAACTAGAATGGTCTACATAGCAAATTCCAGGACAGGCTATGTTCCACAGCAAGACTCTGTCTAAAAAACATAGGGGGAAAAAAAACCTTAAAAAGTAAAGCACACAATCAATTTGTGTCACAAGATGATTTCTGTAACCAGAGCATTAACGCAAAGTGGTTTTTTCCTACATAAAAGCAAAAGCTCTCTATAGACCGCTTACCGCTTTATTTTTCTTTTTACTTATTTTTTCTCCCCCCTTTTTTTTCTTGCTTTGAGACGGTCTAGCTAAGCTTTGCAAGCTGCGTGTCCCCTCGAACTTGCGATCCTCCAGTCACTAATCTCCCGAGTCGCTGGACTGATGGGCCTGAAGCGGCGCGAACAAAAAGTAAACAGAGGCATATGTATCTCCTAAAACTGTGTTATGGAGGGCATTGTTACATAGTTAGGTGCAAATTCACATTTAACAAAAAGCAAATGCTCAGCGTTAAAAGAGCAAAAAGGACGCGTTTGTCTAGCGCAATCACGGAAAACGAAACCTGAAGGAGAAGAGGAAGTGACGCGCATCCCTGATTCCTAGGGAAGACCAGACTAAGTTAGGTCCCTGCGCGCTTCCGTCCTCAGTTCCGGAGGCGCCGCTTTCCCCTAGCGGATGCAGCTTGGGAAGCTGCGCTGAATGATGACGTGTTTCCTGCTGTCGGCTCCGCCATGGAGACCCGAGTTTATGTCCTGGCGTTTTCAGTGCCGCTCTGTCCTGTTGTGTACTGAACAGCAATGAGTTTTAAAACATTGTGTGTTCTGTAGGACGTACACTTCGGAATTAGATTAACTCCACTCCCGCAGGATAGTTCATGACTAGGACGTTTAAGTCACTACCACAGCGTAACATAACATCTATTCTAAAGCCTCATCTAGGAAGTGTTTGAGTCGGGCGCGGTGGCGCGCGGCTGTGATCCCAGCCACTCGGGAGGCGCAGGCAGGAGGGTTGAGAGTTCGAGGCTAGAGGCAGCCTGTGTAATTGAGACCCTGGCTCAGGATAAATTTTAAAAAGAAATGAGCTTGGGTTGTGCAGCTAAGTGTAGAACGCTAGCAAATTAGGCATGACACTCTGGATCTTACAGTTTGATAACAGTGAAAGCATCCAAGCCAACAGTGAGAAGACCACCTTTTAATACCACAGTGTTTAGCTGAAGTGTGTGAAGTTTCCATTTTTGGTTTTGTTGGTAGAAGATTAGGCTGAAATAGGTTCCCCCTGTGATGAGAGCTGCCTGGGCCATAGAACAGTTTGTGGTTAATGAGTCCCAGGAAACTATGCTTAAGCTTCTACAGTCCTCATAAAATAGGGAAATATTGAAAATTTGTAAACATTAAGTAACAGCTGGGGGCAAGATACAGAACCTCAGAGGTTTATTCACTAGAATGGAATTTAATAAAGGATGTTTTGAGGTAATAATTTTGTCTCTGTTGTTTGAGGATAGGTGCCGTGAAGTTGGGTCCAACTCCTAGCCACCCTGTGTGCAACAGAATGAAACACTACCCAACACTGCAACATGCACACAATCTTTTTATGGTTGAGCCCATTGCTGTAGCCACTGTGTTCCTTCTCATTTTGAGTCATGCCACATAAGCAAAACGTATTCGCAGAGGCTTTATCCCATTACAGTAGTAAGGTTGGCTCTTCTTTGAAGAGGCAACTCTTCCCCAGTTGTTCCTTGTATGCCCTCCATCCTGAGGGGCTCATATTCTATATTTGACAGCGCTTCTCTATTCTTCATAGGGTTTTCATTGGCTAATTTTTTCAGAGTGAGCTGTCAGGTCCTTCTCTCTAGAGCCTAGCTACATGGCCCTGTTGGTATTTGAAATACTGGCGGCATAGCTTTCAGCACCACAGCAAAATGCAAGCCCTCACAACATCACAAGCTGACAGACACATAGGGGACATGGATATTATGTTGGATGCCATTATGTTGGATGCCATGAGCTCGGCACAGTATCTATAGTCTCTCTTCCTACCTCCCCTCTCTTCAGGTATTCCCTATGTGGGGGTGTTGTGTGTGCTTGGGATTTCATCCAAGACTTCCTGTGTGCTAAGGGTGTGCTCTGCTACTGAGCTATATGTCCAGTCCCTTAATATTATATAGTTTATTGTTTGTTGTTGTTAGGTGCCCTCACGTTGTGTTTGAATTATAGTGAATCTCAGAAGGTGCTCTCTCTCTCTCTCGCTCTCTCTCTCTCTCTTCTTTTTCTTTCTTTCTTTTTCTTTCTTTTCTTTTTTTTTTTTTTTTTTGCAGTATGGGGGGTTGAACCGAGGACCTTGTGCTTCCATGCTTTGAAAGTGCTGTACCACTGAGCTGCACCCCCAGCCCAATTTTCTTTCACTTTTTTGAGACAGGGTCTTGCTAAATTATGCAGACTGCCTCTGATCTCTAACTTACGATCCTCCTGCTTCTGCCTCCCAAGCTGCTGGGATTACAGGCATATACCACTGTGCCTGACTCTAGGAAGGTTTTCAATGACTGATTGGGAATTGGTCTGGGAGTGGACTACCACATCCTTCTCCTGTTTTTTCAGTGCCAGGGATCGAAGCTGGGTCCTCAGAATGTGCAGGGCAACAGTCTACCAAATGGGCTAAACCCCAGCACTATTGTATAGTTTAAGAAGTGTAGTGTAACTGGGTGCCATTGTGCCCACCTGTAATTCCAGCTATATGGTTATCTGAGGCAAGAGTATCAAGAGTTTAAGAACAGAGGAAACCTGTAGCAAGACCCTGTCTTGAAATGTTTTTTTTTAAAAAAATGGTTGAGTGTTCAGTTCAGTGGTAATTACCTAGATTGCACTAGGTTCCAGGCTAAAACCCTAGTACTTAAAAAAAGCACAGCAAAATGTCTGTTTTGGTTCCTAACAGTATTGTTTATTACTCTGAAAGTAATTAAAGTCTTGGCCAGGCCTTGTGTTTTGGATAGTCAAAGAGTGTGGTAGAGTTGTGACTTCCTTCATCTACCTGGAATCCTGCAAGGGTGTGAGGAAAGGGGAAGCTCTATCTCCTTCCCTAGAAATCTACTTGAAGGTCTCTGTGTGGATCTGTGCTATCATAAGGGGGTCTAAGTTGCCATCTGAAGTTTTGGGGGTATTATTTCCATGACCCTAACCATAATAAGTGCACTTGGGTTTAGCTCAGTTGGTAGAGCACCACTCTACAGTCCCTGAGGTCCCAGATTCAATCCCCAGCACTGCAAAAATGGAATAAGGACATGGCAATCCACTCCTGAAACAATCAGCCATTGAAAACCCTATGAGGGTCATTATGAGTCAGACACGACTTGATGGCACCTAACAATAGCAACAAGACCAGCATAGCAGATATATAGGTGTTGTTTGGGAATTTAAATTCAAGAAAAGTCTTACATTTCCAAATGCATACTTCACTCCTTGAGAAAATAAGAACTTATTTAAATTCTCTAGATTTCATAGACATTAAAGAGGGTACAAAATTGAAACTATAAACTAGACACCTGACTGCATGTCAATCTGGACAAGGAGTCATCTATGTCAAAGTGAAAAATGAGGGTCAATGGGTTCTGAGTGCTCAGTGTTAAGAGAAACAGAAGATAGTTGCATGTGTCCTTGTACATTGTGGGGTTTTTTTTAATAAGAAATATGAAGTAAAAAAGAAAAGAAATAATTTATTCCACTGATGCTGGACTGTGGATCTTTACATCTGGCAAACAAAGGTATGTTTTTAACCTTGGCTTTGTTGAGGAAAAATGATAATCAAAAAGTTTTTTTAAAGTTTTTTTTTTGTCAAAACTAAAGTGTTTTTCAGTTAGACATTATTGTTAAAGCTTAATGTTCCCAGCTGTGAACCCTGCTTGTTAAAGTTATCTCAGTGGGTAGGTAGGAGTTCCTCTCACATTCCTCCCGGTTTCCGTCACTGCTTATCTCACTCAGCTAATAATTTCTTCCTGCCTGTCCTTGCCCCCTATAACCATGGCAACTATCTTAGCCTAGTTTAAAATATTACTTAGCCCACTTGCAGATGGTCACGTAGACCTTACACATGTGATTAGTCCAAAAAAGGCATGAGAACCTCCACCCTGTTGTAAACTATATAACCTCAGAAGAACAAAGGCTCAGGGTCAGTCCATGAGAGGTCATGTTTCCTCAGGCTAATATATTAGCTAATAATTTTTTTTATTTTACCCAGGATTCTTTGTCTCTCAAAGTATTTTTCAGTTTCTTATGCTGCTTCAGCATTACAAAACACATTCTTGACCAGAATGCAGTCATAAGGTGTTTGCTGTCATGGGCATATACATCATATACATGAACTTGTTCAACAATCCCCCATTGATATTTTTAGTAACATTATTGAAGGAAAACTTTCAGAGAGGCAATCAGGTTGTAAAACCATCTCACAGAGAGTAACAGGACTCTCAGAGGAAATGTGGTATCAACAAAGCTCCTGATTGGAAAAGACAAAACAATGTGGGGGAAATCATGGACAGGATGACTGCATGGGACAAATATTAGGAATGTCTCTGTTAAGGATTTTGCTTATGTCTTCCATCTCATGCAATCGGAGGAATGATATAAAATGCATATGCCTGCAATTGTATAAGGACCTGGAAACCCACTCCCCCCCCAAAAAAAATTAGCCATTGAAAACCCTGTGAATAACAGAGAAGCACTGACAATAGTGTTTTGCCTGTTGTACGTAGGGTCACTGTGAGTTGGATACCAACTTGATGGCACCTAACAACAATACCACATTTATATATGTTGAAATAATTTTTTCAACAATTATGAAAATAACTTCTATGTGACAAGGAGTATTTGGGTAATAGTTTGTCAATCGTTTTATTCCTTTTTTATTGTTTACACTTCAGTGATTCAAGTAGGTCAGTTAATTAACATGAGTACAAAATATATGCACAAAATTTGCAACCATATACATAAATGCAAGAATAGCAAAACTCACATGAGTGAGCAAAAGTTATCTACTCTTTTAAAGTTGACTATTTAGCTATGGCTGACAGGGAATACTGTAATTGTTCACATACACTGGGCTACATTCATAAAGCTTATTAACATGAAAACTCAGAACCACAATTTTCAGTTTCTAAAAGTTGTAGCATAAAAATCAGTGTACAGATGAATGGGAACTTTAACAGCATGAGGGAGAAAAGATGTGAATGAACAGAAAGCACATCTTACATGTTAAAATTCAATTTAAGTCATTCAGAAATCTCTATATTGTTGATGTCATCATCATTTTTAGGTGCTGTTGAGTCGGTACCTACATACAACAGCGGCCCAACATGCAACAGGTGAAACAGTATTGTTAGTGTTTCTCTGCTGTTCTTAGGGTTTTCAATGGCTCATTGTTTTGTAGGAATGGGCTGATGAGTCCTTTTCCCAAGCCTCTAGCACCAGGTGTTCCCAGGTGGTCTCCCATCCAAGTACAAACAAGGCCCAACCCTGCTTAGCTTTGGAGCTCTGATGAGATTGGATGCCACAGTGTTTGAAATGTTAAAGTCGTGATTAATATTGGAGGGGGAAATGGCTGACTGTATTTATTAGCCTCAAAGGGGTCCCTGTAATACTAACAGTTTGGGCAGAAGAGCGTGTAAACAACAAAAGACAGGCATAAGGAGAATTACAGACAAGAAAGGAATAGGTTGATGATGTCTAGCACTTAAATTGTTCAAATTCAAATCAACATTCTTGTCATTTAAAATGAATCTAAAATGCTGAAATGTTTATGCTCTAGTAAAAGAGTGAACACTCCAAACCCTGCTGGCCCTAATATGATACTATTCCACAGTGGACATTAAAATTTAGGGGACAAAATGCTAACCATCAGATCTCAGAAGCTATGCAGCAGTATGCCTGGTTGATACTTCGAAGGGAGACTGCCTAGGAATATCGGTACTATAGACTTGGATTTATTCCTGTATTGTAAGATAAACATAATGCATTTTACAAGTGATATAAATGAATTAGCTTTCACTACTCGAAAAACACCATTAATGTCAGCAAATCCTTACATCATAGCTATTGTAGGCTAGCTACATTGTTTCATTTATGTAAATTTCTGTTCTCTTCTTACACCAACACCACCCTACCTTAACTAAAACTACCTAGTTCTTGAATTAGGTGATATGTGACATCCAACATTATTCCTCTTCTTCCAGAGTCAGTTCAGGTATTCTCAGTTCTCTAATTTGTCATACAAATTTTAGAATCCACTTGTCCATTTCTACAAAAATTTCTAATAGGGTGTTGATTGGACACTCTAGCCAATGTACAAATAAATTTGTAAGAATAGGCCTAGTAATATTCAGCCTTGCATTCCATGAAGTCTGTATATCTTTACATTTATTGAGATAATCCTTAATTAATCTCATTTTCTAATTTCCAGAGTATGTATTTTTTACATATTTTTTCAAATTCATCCATATATATATATATATATATATATATATAATGTTTTTGATGTAATTTTAAAATATATATTCAGCTTCAATACCTTTTTATCATTGTTATGTGGGAATACAATTGTTTTTGAATCATTCTGGGTTTTTCTGTTTGTCACTACTTGGGGTGAGCCCAGGGTCTCACACATAGCACCTGCTAGGCAAGTGCTCCAACATTGAACTGCACCCACAGCCCCATTTTTACTTTTCAACAGGGTATATAACTTGGGCATGCTGGACTCTGATCTCAAACCTGCAATCCTCCTGCCTTTTCTCTGAGGCTTATGCTACTGTGCCTGGCAGATCCATTCACTTTTGCAACCTAAGAAAAGTGAGGTGCTTAGCTCAATTTGTAGAGTGTTGCTGTGCACATGCCAAGGCCCTGGGTTCCATCCCCATCACTGCAAAAACAGGAGAAGGAACTAACAACCCACTCCTGAAACAATCCTAAAAATATTATCAATCAAAAACTCTATGAGGGTGGCTATGAGTCGAACTCAACTCCAGGGCATATAACAATGGCAACCACTTTGGGTGGGTGTTTAGCTCAGTTGGTAAAGTGCTGCTCTGTGCTCTCTGAGGCCCTGGGTTTCATCCCCAGCACTGCTAAACTGGGAGAAGTACATGGCAATCTATTCCCGAAACAATCCTGAAACAATTGGCCATTGAAAACCCTATGAATAGCAGAGAAACACTGACATATTGCTGGACATGGCACAGTGTTGGGGAGTGTTTCATTCTGTTATATATAGGGTCATCATGAGTTGGACCCCACTCGTTGGCACCTAACAACAAAAACAAGGCAACACAAATCAAATAAGATGAGTAAGGAATATGCAGTTTTCTGCAAAAATCTACAAGATGTGTGAATAAGCAACCTGTGTTTAAATGGCCATTTAATGTTCCTTAGAGGAAGTAATTTATGATTTAACACACAAAGAATTAGTAGCAGAAAACCATTCAAAATAGAGGTAGGGAACAAAAAGAAGGCTTAGTTATTGGATAGAAATCAGGGGATGTAGAGAAATCAAATAATTTGAGACATCAGAAGGAGACTATAAGAGATTTTATTTCCTGTCAGTGTTTGGGTTTTATAGCTTTTCTGTTTGCTTGTTTATTTGATTGAGAGTTGTAGGATCTGCATACTTAAGAAGAGAACTGATATAAAATAGGTATTTAGGAATAAATTTGTAAAATTTGAAGAAGAACAAAAAATGAGTTTTAGGGGCCTATCTTGTACAGAGAAAGGACAAGTAAGGGGTGGTAAAATTGAGCAACAGCCTAAGGCCCAAGAAAAAATGGCCACAAAAAAAATGATATTATCAGAGTAGAACCTCCTTTAGATCAAGTTAGATGTCCCTGTGAAGGAGGCTGAGTCAGACTATAACCTCTCCTGGAAGGAGACAGTTCACCTTTAAACACAAGTTGCTTTCATCCCTTTAACATATATTTCAGAGGTACCAGTGTATGCCACACTATAGGGTTAGGAATCAGTGAGCCCTGTTCTCATAGCGCCATCTAGTATTCAACAAAACAGGGGGGCAGTAACTACCTTACTAAAAAGTTCTGAAAAAAAGATGGTGGTCCAGGAAGAGGAAAATACTATGTTCATTTCAGTAGGATTTTAAAACATGTTTATTTGAAAGCTGAAACATAATGCAAAATTGCTGGAGGGGAGCTTACAGTTCAATAAGGATGATACCATGTAAAGAAACAGGGAAGGATGGCCTGTGTCCATTTTTCCTGTTCTTCAACACATAATGCAAAGGTAAAAGTCATTGTGACTCCTGTTGAGCAGATTTCATTTACAAACAGGTGTGTGTGACCATGGACACTTACGTAGTTCATGGTTGTGAAACTAGTTCAGTTGACCTGGCACTGTGTGACACTCATCCGGGACCAACTTTGAATGATGTTTCCATGCACAGCATTTTTATCTTCAGTCTTACTATTATTTATAAGATGAATGGAATCTCTTAAGCTAACTTTATACAAGTTGTTCTTTAAAACATTTTCTAAGGTGATAGAGTGGTCAAGCATATTCATTCTAGGCTCCATGGTGGGGCCATGGCCCTTGACAACTCACTGTTCAATCTCCTGCATAATGGAGCCCTGCAGTGCTCCCCATGGCCTGCAGGAAATGTGACATTTTTAGTACCTTTATCCAGGCTGCAGGCACTAGGGAAGGTCTCCTGGTGGTGGTGAGGATGGTGGCCCCAAGGTCCTGTAGGTTTCTGCATGGCAGGCGCTGAGGAGGGGACCTGCATGGTGCCCCTCCACTCCTGGGTTATTTTTCTGCACTGTGGTTGGCTTTGTTCAGACTTTAAATGACTGCTGGAAACTGGCTGCCAGACACTTTCACTGCAAAGACATTAATGTGTAAAGAAAAAAAATAATTCCACCTCAGGTTTTATATCACTTGTTTTGATTCTTGTTCATTAACTGTCTTTTATCCTCAGGTTTATCGATTGCCTTTTCATCAATGAATATATAGTGTATTTTTTCCAGAACACTCTCTTCTTTTTATATTTATGTAAACATTAGTCTGAAAGCAAAAGTATGTATTCTTTTTCAATATTAATGATTTTGATTTATTTTATTTTACAATCATCTGAAAAATTCAGGTAGTGGGTTGAAGTGAGATTGGGGCACAGGTTGTAAAAGAATTTACAGGGAATAAGGATAATTTGACCTCTTCCTTGCCCATCTGTATCACTTTAATTTCTTTCTCTTATCTGCTCTGACTACTATTTCAATCAAAATATTGAATAAATAGGAGAGAGTGGACATCCTTATCTTGTTCCCGATCTTAGAGGAAATGGTTTAAATTTTTCTCCATTTAGTATGATATTGACTATAGGTCTGTCATAAATGGGCTTTATGATGTTGAGATATTTTCCTATTATGCCTATCATCTCCAGGCTTTTTATCATGAAGGGGTGTTGCACTTTGTCCAAAGCCTTTTCAGCACTGACCAAGATGATTATGTGGTTTCTGTTTGCAAGTCTCTTGATATGTTGAATTATACTGATCAATTTTAGTATGCTGAAGCAGCCTTGCATCTGTGGAATAAAGCCCACTTGGTCAAGACATATAGTCTTTTTTACATGTAGCTGAGTTTGGTTTGCCAGGATTTTGTTGAGAACTTTTGCATCTATACTCATCAGGGAAATTGGTCTACAGTTTTCTTTCTTAGATGTGCCCTGGCTTGGTTTAGGTATCAGGGTGATGGTAGTTTCATAGAATGATTTTGGGAGTGCCCCTTCCTTTTCTAATTTTTGAAATAGTTTGAGGAGAATGAACAGACAGTTCTCAAATGAAAAAGATCATAAGGCTATGAAGCACATGCAAAAATGCTTAATATCACTAGCCATTAGAGAAATGCAAATCAAAACAACTCTGAGATTCTGCTTACCTCCAGTAAGAATGGCCAAGGTCGACAAAACAAATAACAACAAATGTTGATAAGGTTGTGGATAAAAAGGAACCCTCTTAACACTGTTGTTGGGACTGTAAATTGGTTCAAGCAGTTTGGAAATCAATATGGAGATATATGAGAAAACTAAAAATAGAACTGCCATATGACCCAGCTATATCACTCCTGGGAATATACCTAAAGGGAAACAAGTCTTCGTACCACAGAGAAAACTGCATCTCCATAGTCAATGTAGCACTTTTCACAATAGCAAGGATATGGAACCAACCAAGGTGCCCATCAACAAAATAATGGATAAAAAATTATGGTACATATACACAATGGAATACTACTCAGCAATAAAAAGATGAAATAATGTCATTTTCAGCAAAATGGATGGAACTGGAGATCATCTTAAGCAAACGAACACAAGTTCAGAAAGAGAGATGCCACATGTTCTCACTCACATGTTGGAGCTGAACCTTACTTAAAGGAAGAAAAATCCTATATATAGGTTGATATGCCTGCAGCGGTAGCCCTGTGGCATCCGATCCCATCAGATCTCGGAAGCTAAGCAGGGTCGGGCCTGGTTAGTACCTGGATGGGAGACCGCCTGGGAACACCAGAAGCTGCAGGCTTGGGAGAAGGACCTGGCAAACCCCTCCCAAAAATCAATCTGCCATTGAAAACCCTATGAACAGCAGAGAAGCACTGACAATAGTGTTTCCCCTGTCATACAGAGGGTCGCTATGAGTCGGATACTGACTCGACGGCACCTAACAACAACAACAACAACATAGGTTGATATATAAAAAATGCACAATTAAACTTAGCAAAGAAGGGACAACGTAATGAGTAGAAAGGAGGGAGGGAACTAGCAGAGGGAAGAGAAGATTATGGAAGGTGGGATGGGGAGGAGAGTCAATGTAGAGGGATAAAGGGAGAGAGGATAATCTCAATGTAAACAACACAACTTCATGAGTGCATTGGAAAAAGTGAAATATAACCAAAAAAAAGAAAGAAAGACAGAAAGAAAGAAAGAGAAAAAGAGAATTTACTAGAGAAGTAGCCCAGCACATGGCACATGCCTACCATTCCAGCAACTCAGGAGGCAGAGGCAGGAGGATCATAAGTTTGAGACCCGAAGCAGTCTGTGTAATTTATTGAGACCCTGTCTCAAAATTAAAAAAAAATTTAAAAGATGGGCCAAGAGTACAGCTCAGTGGTACAGCACTTGCAAAGCATGCATGTGCAAGGCCCTGGGTTCAAGCTCCTAGTACCGTAAAAAGGAAATAAAAAATGAAAGAAAAGAAAAAAGAACTTACCAGATAAAGAAGACTTTCAGAACTGCTTCAGAAAATGTCAAGAATGATGGGATTAACATGTTCTAAGTCAGGGGGAGTATTTTAGGAAGATAAAAGGCAATGTGTCTGTTACTATAATAAATCTTTTAATTAAAAAATAAAGAATTCACCAGAGCTCAGAGTAGAGTGGAAAAGGGGTTTATTAGTAAATTACAGGAGGACACTTGCCTGAGGCAACAATAGAAAATTTATTTCTCTGCATGAGGTAATGGGTTGCTGATTTGATAAGGGGTTTCTGGGTGGCCTATAGCTGGTTTGACATTAGCTGAAAGTAATTCACTTTGGGGACAGCTTGAGCATATTTAATTAAATTTTGTTTTTGTAGAGTCTTATCTCATGGCTACATTAGTGTAGCCTGTGGTTTTAATGGTGGGGCCTGCCGCCAGACGTTGCCTGTTCATGCTAATTCTTCCCTCTATTACCCCTCAGAAATAGTCCCCCTACACACAGTTCAGATCTTTTACTTAATATTGGACTTAGTGAGGGTCATTCTTTTTTTCCTTGTAAGAGCTAATGCTTTATTCATATATTGTCCTTACATTTCTCTATTGATTCTCTAATTTTCTTACTCCCCCAACCCAGGGGAAAAACAAACTTTCAATATGAGAAACTTACATTTGCATCCATGGCAAACATTCCTTACACTCTCAATACTCCATTAAAGAATGGTACTTTTAATTTTTAAAAATTGTACAAAGTTGAAGGAGCTTTACAAACATGTTTTAAAACAACCACTTTGCCATGCTTTTGTTTGTATCCTGACACCCTCTACTCCATCACCTTAGCCCTCATCTTAAAACTCATCATTTAATCACAAGTTTTTCCTTATCAATCCTGTAGCTTTGTCTCCCACACCACTGTTCAAGTGTTGATTATTTTCCAAAAATATTCCCCAAACTCCATAATTCAGAGATCAGCATTTTGGTTTCAATTGTGGAAGACACTTACTGAGGATTTCAAGCTGTGTGGCCCCTTTGGTCTTTGTGGCAGCTAGTCAGCCCTGCAGGTGTAACAGGAAAGCACTTGTAAATGGAGGGGCCTGGGCTTGTGCCAGGCAAGTGTTATTTACAGATGCAGACTAAAGGAGCAAGCCATTTCTCACCCTGTGGCTCAGTAAGCCCCTTCCTCATAATAAACAGCACTGTAATTTATGCAGCCCCCAAAAGCAGGTATATTTTCTTTTTGGTGTTAAGTACTTTGATTTTACTTCAATTTCATGCTTTCTGATGAAAATTTAAAACAATATTAGAGAAGATGAGAAAAGGAGAGGAAACCTTTACATAAGATCTTGAGGCCAGCTATCATGATTATGTGATGCTATTATTATTTTTTCTGTAATCTTTTATATTTTTGAGATATTGACTATCCTAATTTTTGCTGATGGCAACAAAAAAAAAGAAATAAAATGGAACAAAAAATTATAGTGTGATAGAAAGCCCACCTTCTATATTTGATTTCAGCAGTTGAAAATTGTAATGTATGACTGACATCAAGTCTTTGGTATTCTTATTACCTAGGTTTATAAAACATATTAGTATGTATCATCTTTGTTTCTTTGTGTGTTGTGAAAAAATACTTTAGTGAGGTAGTTTTTTTCTTTTCTTTGTTTCTTTTTTTTTTCTTTTTGCAGTACTTGAGGGTTTAACCCAAGGCCTTGCCCATACTTTGCAAGTGCTCTACCACTGGGCTCTGCCCTCAGCCCATTTTTGTTTTTTGATTGTGAGTCAGGACTTGGTATGTTATATAGACATCACCGTATGTACCGGGATAATGACAATCACACCTTTTTACATGTAGTACTATAATGCATAGGGGACTGGGATTTAGCAAAGTTGGTAGAGCACCACTCTGCAGTCTCTAAGGTCCTGAGTTCAATTCCCAGTACCACAAAAGTGGGAGAAGGACATGGCAATCCACTCCCAAGGAAATCCCAAGACAATCAGCCATTGAAAACCCTGTGAGGGTCACTATGAGTCTGACATGACTGAACAGCACCTAACAACAACAACTAAAATGCATGTGTGTTTTACTCAGGAAATCTCATATAACACTTATTGTGTCCAAAGAATAAATTCCAAAGAATTTATATATGTAACTTGTAGGGAGAAATTGGGAGGAAATTGGCAAACAACCCAAAACTGGGAAAATGGCTTTTGAATATCTGGTTTGTAAATTAGAAATCTAGGGAAAATTAAAGTTACTTGGTTGGGTGTTTGTACAAAACCCTTCACAAATCCCTGGAACCTGATTGGACAATTGGACTCAAAGCTGAATGGCTCAGGCCATTTCGTAGGCGAGCTATATAAGGAGCTGCACTGCAGCAGCTCGATCCTTTTTCGCCTGGACCATCAGCTAAGCAAGACCTTTCCCTTTTGGCCTGGACCTTTGGCTACCAAGGAAACAACTTCACCCTTTTGGCCTGGATCTTCAGCCACCAGCAAGGAAAGACTCCGTTCTTGCCCGGACCACAGATGAGGAAACAGCTTTCTGAGTCTCTCGCCCAGACCTTTGGTGAGGAAAGAACGCTCTCCCCGCTATGACCATCCAAAAGGAAAGAACCCACTCTCCATCTGATCACCAACAAAGCAAGAATGAAGCAAGGTGTTTGCCCTTGGAAGGCAAAAGCACCCAAGGCTTTTCCTTTCTCCCATCTCTACCAGCATCCCAAGGGCCACAGGAATCCGCACCCCTCACCCAAAGTTCTGAGTGAATTGTGTTTAGTACCTGTGTGTGGCAGTGCTGCCCATCAGAACATCCAGGCCAGAACAGGAGGTGTGTGCCCCACAGTAACTTACTTGATAAATAACTAAGTGGGAATCTTTCCTTCCCACATTCCACAAAGGTGATTACATATAGTAATTTTGAGATATTTTGTTGTCCTTGGACATTTTGAATCATTTCACCATCTGGTGGCATTTTACTTTTTTTGTTGTATTTATTTTTAATTTAAATTAATTTTAGCTGACACATACAATGCTCATATTTGTCGGGTAATGACAGTGAGAATTTGCAGAGAGATTGGGATGAACTTTGAGTTTGACCTAGAGAAGTGGCAATGTGTAGCTCAGGGAGGGTTAGTGGATGGACAATAACCAAGAGGTACCAAGAGGTAGAGAGATTCTAGCTAAAGTGTCCTAACAGAATTCTTGCTGAAGCCTCTTGCTGTTCCAGGCCAGGATGTTCCTCCTAGGAAGATAGAGGAGAGTGAAGAACCTGACCATATCCCAGAAGGATGGAGGAGGAAGAGATACCAACGGTGAGGATTATCACTAACCTGACTGAGAAGAGTCCTTCCTAAAACTGCATTTTATAAAGATGTATAGATGGGCCCAGAGGAAGCTGGACAGACTTGACTAGAATTTGGTTAAGCAAAATACTTTTGTCAGTGTATTTAAGTCTTTTATATAGCCTACATAAATATAAGCCTGCAGCCGTAGCCCTGTGGCATCCCATCCCATCCCATCCCATCAGATCTCAGAAGCTAAGAAGGTTAGGGCCTGGTTAATATGTGGGTGGGAGACCATCTGGGAATATCAGGTGCTGTAGGCTTGGGAGAAGGACCTGGCAACCCACTCCCAAAAATCAATCAGCCATTGAAAACCCTATGAATAGCAGAGAAGCACTGACAATACTGTTCCTCCTGTTGTATGTAGGGTTGCTCTGAGTTGGACACTGACTTGATGGCGCCTAACAAAAACAACACATAAGTATAATATTAATTTCAGCCACTAGGGGATATTTTGTATCAGATATTTTTCTGAAATAGAAATTATCTGCTCTGTGTTTTAGAATTAACTGTTTTAGAATTTAACTGTTGTTAATTCTAAATTTTAGAATTTAACTGTTGTTTACATGAGAAAAGTAACATGTATTTACAATTCAGAGGCAGTAATTAGTGTTTCAGTGAGAAGACAAAACCACTCTCCTGCCTGCAGACACTCAACTTTATACTGGAATAAATAAAATGAAGTGTTTCCTTTTTCTGTTTGCTAATAGCCAAAGTGGCATCCAATCCTGTCAAATCTTGGAAGCTAAGCAGGGTCGGGCCTGGTTAGTACCTGGATGGGAGACCACCTGGGAACACCAGAAGCTGTAGGCTTGGGAGAAGGACTTGGCAACCCCCTCCCAAAAATCAATCTGCCATTGAAAACCCTATGAACAGCAGAGAAGTACTGACAATAGTGTTTCCCCTGTTGAACAGAGGGTCGCTATGAGTCGGATACCGACTCGATAGCACCTAACAACAACAACAACAACAACAATAGCCAAAGAGCCAAACCCTGTCTACCTTGTGTTTATGTTTTGATTTTTAAGAAAAGTTTATTGAAATGCATCCACATATATTGATTTATGTATTGTCTGTAGCTGCCTCCATGTCTGAATATTTTCAGCCAGACATTATTGCCCATAAACCCACAATTGTTTTCTTTCTTCCCTTCACAACACCCAGTATTCATTCTGGGGCCCAGGAAGTTCAGTGTTTGGTATGCTAATTAGGCTGAGATCCACATTTGGAACTTGGAAAAAGGAGATGAACATTTTTAGTTCATAAATTATTCCAAGGGATCACTTGCAAAAGCTCAACTCTTTCTACAACTTCTTAGTATTTTCAGTTTCTCTTTGATTCCCCTTACCAGTCTTCTCTCCAAGGTTTTGCTAATTTATGTGATACCCTGAGAATAGAGAGAGAGAGAAAATAAAAAGGATGAGGTGGTTTGGAGTGGAGCACCTTGATAGAGTGCATGTTTTACATGGGCATAGACAGGCTCTGGATTCAATCTACAATATCAAAAAATAAATAAAAACAGAAGGCAGTAAGATTTGATCTCAGTGTCTTGGACCAATAAGGAAAACTTGCCTGTTCTTCTTCCCTGGCTCACTTAGCTGCTACTCTCCCCATGACATCCAGAAAGTCTGAGGGGTGGAGGAGAGATTGGAGAAAAGATAAAAAAACAGGGGAGGAAAGGGGAATTGTTTACCCTCTGAATTTCCTTTTTAGTCCCTGGGCTAGAACTAAAAGACTTCATCTGGAGCACTCCCTATGTCCCATAGTGCTCACTTCTGGGTTTCTGGTGAGCAGTACTCAAAAAAACAGGACTCCTGACTCCCCTATCTCTAATTTACTTTCAGATCCTTTAAATATCTGTTCCATCCATTTTATCAAAGTTGATTAACTTTGAATAATTGAATTGAAAGTTGAATAATTGAATTGAAACTTGAATAACTTTGGGTAAAAGTTATTCATATATGTTCCATCCATTTTATAAATACCAAGCCGGGCATGGTGGCGCACACCTGTAATCCCAGCAGTTTGGGAGGCGGAGGCGAGAGGATCGCAAGTTCGAGACCAGAGGCAGTCTGCATAATTTAGCGAGACCCTGTCTCAAAAAGTAAAAAAAATGGGCTGAGGTGCAGCTCAGTGATCCAGCACTTGCAGAGCATGCAGGCGCAAAGCCCTGGGTTCAACCCCCAGTACGGCAAATAAATAAATAAATAAATAAATAAATAAATACCTGTTCCATCCATTTTATAAATTTATTTTTATAAAAATTAAATTTATTCATATCTGTTCCATCCATTTTATCAAAGTTGAATAACAATATCCAGCAACAGGGCTTAGTACACCAAATGGAGCCCTACTGGCAGCCTATTCTGCTGTTTTAAGTCAAAACAACAAAGCATGTAATTTATACTCAAAATTCCTATTTTCTTAAAATATATTTAACCCCATTTCATTATTTCAGTATTTATTCCTTTCAGATATATTACCTTTGTATAATTTAGTAAGTTTATAACAAAATATGTGCCCAACATTCCTTTCCCAAAACAATTAGTCATTGAAAATGCTATGAACAGCACAGAAGTACTGTCAAATATAGTACTGGAAAATTAGCACTCCAGGCTGGAAGGCATTCAAGAAATGACAGGGGACTGGGCACAGTGGTGTACATCTGTAATCCCACC
>VMDO01002805.1:27922-57017 GCA_007922755.1 Pedetes capensis
CAAAAAAAAAAAAAAAAAAAAAAAAAAGGAAAAGAAACAACTGGGGAAGAGTTACCTTCTCAAAGTGAAATTGACTTTAATGAATGGAGTAACGCCCCTTGGACCTCTTTTTGCTGATGTGACATGACTCAAAATAAGAAGAAACACAGTGACTGCAACAAGAGGTCCAATATAAAAAGATCATGCATGGCACTGTATTGGGAAGTGTTTTGGTCTGTTGTACACAGGGTCACTATGGGTTGATCTGAGTCAATGGCACCTAGCAACAATATCAACAATAATACTGACTATCACTTTTTATTATTTGAACAATAATGTCACTTTTAATGTGAAATACTAAACAGATTTTAGTAAATATTTCCTATTTCAGTATTTGTATAATTTTCAACCTGACACACATACTGGCTATAATATAGGAAGAGAACTTTTCTGTTCTTCATGATATGTTTCAAATTTCCATGAAATTTATACAATATGGCTTCCTTTATTCTAATTTGAAAAATATAAACCAATACAGTCAAGTGTCACTTTATGATAAAGATACCTTCCATTAGGCTGTTTCATCATTGTGTAAATATCATAGCGTGTATCTACACCAACTGAGGTGGCTAAGACATGACTGAACAACCTAATATTATGGGCAAACATCCAATGTGCAGTTGGCCCTCAACTCAAATGTCATTATGGAGCAGCTGCAAAGCTCTGATCTTGGCATTTCCAAGTCAGTTTTCATGAAGCTCTTTTGACCATTTAGAGCTGAATGGTCAGCCAAGCATCTTGGCAGATGACTGAAATCCCAGCACATGGGAGACTGAGGCAAGAGAATCATGAGCTGGAGGCCATCCTGGAATGCATAATGAGACCCTGTCTCAAAATAAAAGTAGAATTACGCGATCATGCATGGTTTTGCTGGAATAGACTCTATCCAAAATATTCAGCCAATTAGCAAAGACTAATATTTTAGTGTCTCCCTTAACATATGTATCTTCCCCCTTACCATTCTGCCTCCTATTAATTGACAGTGACATTTGTGAGCCTTTGGAATGGACCCTACTCCATGGCCCTAACAGTATTGTTATTTTTAGACTATCTTCTCACTAGGATATTCCCAAAGAAAACACATTACTTCTTCACTTATAGCAAGCAGAGTAGAAATCTGGCTACTATTATGGCTCTAAGCCTGCAGCCATACCACTGTGGCATCCGATCCTGTCAGATCTCAGAAGCTAAGCAGGATTTGGCCTGGTTAGTACTTGGATGGGAGACTGCCTGGGAACACCAGGTGCTGTAGGCTTGGGAAAGGGACCCAGCAACCCACTCCCAAAAAACAATCTGCCATTGAAAACCTTATGAATAGCAGAGAAGCACTGACAATAGTGTTTCATCCATTGCATGTAGGGTCGTTATGAGTTGGACACCAACTTGATGGTACCTAATAACAACAACATTATGGTCCTAGTATTATGTGCCCTAAAATTTTTTCATTTATGTTTTCTATGATTAGTTCCCTTAAACTACACAGAATGTTACAGATGTTTCATTTTTTGAAAATTAGTTAGAATTCCTTGGATATTTGTAAGGTTTAAGAAGATATGTAGAGAAAAAGAATAAGGAAAATATAAATTCATGAGTCCATGCATGCTGGGTATGAGGACTATTACTTAGCTATACCCTGAAACCTAGAGTAAATTATTAAAAGCACCATTATTGGCACCAGATATGAGTTCGTGTATGCACTTAACCTGAATCTCGTCAAAATGGGTATTTATATGTTCATCATTTCCTGGGATTGAGTAATGTTGTTTTTCTTCTTGCTCAGTGTTGCAGCAAGGTGTTGAGGGCTTGGTCAGCTTTATTTATGCTCAGCAAATGGTCAGAAGGAAGTTATACAGAAGTGACATCGGCACAGTCTGGGGAGAGTACACAAAGGTAACACAGTGTCGACTTCCATTATTTATACATCAGCCAGTCTAAACTGTTTTGCTATAGTAGAAGGAACAGACCAACACAAAATACATAAATGAAATATAGATTAAGTAGAATATATATATATATATATATATATATATATATATATATATATATATTTAGCTTGTTGTGCTGTGGGGATATATATGTTGTTGTTGTTGTTGTTGTTAGATGCCATTGAGTCGGTATCCAACTCATACTGACCCTCATAGGGCTGACTGTTTCAGGATTGCCTTGGGAGTGGATTGCCAGGTCCTTCTCCCATTTTTGCGGTACTGGGAATTGAACTTGGGACCTCAGAGACTGCAGTGCAGCACTCTACCAACTGAGCTAAATCCCAGCCCTGTGGGGATATATATATATATATATGTGTGTGTGTGTGTGTGTGTGTGTGTGTGTGTGTGTGTGTGGCTTGTTAGCTTGTTGTGCTGTGGGGGTTTGCATATTGCTGTGATGCTGAAAGCTATGACCTTGGTATTTCAGACACCAGCATGGCCACCCATGGTGGACATGTTTCATATGAGCTTCCAGACTCAGACAGACTAGGGAGAGGGACCCTGTAGCCCACTCCAGAAGCAGTTAACCATGAATAGTAGAGAAGCACTGTGAAATATAATGCCGGAAAATGAGCCCCCCTGGCTGGAAGGCATTCAAGAAACAACTGGGGAAGAGTTGACTTCTCAGAGCAGAGTCGACCTTAATCACAGGAATGGAGTAAAGCTCCTGGGATCTCCCTTTGCTCATGTGTGCCTCTAAATGAGAAGAAACATGGTGGCTGCAATAATAGGCTTGAACGTATAAAGATTGTGGGCATAGCACAGTGTTCGGTAGTGTTTCTTCTGTTGTCTATAGGGTCACTATAGTCAGATCTGATTTGATGGCATTTAAAAATAAAAAGAGTAGATCTCTACATGTGATATATTCATATGGGTTCTGCATATAAATACAATAGGTTATGCATATAATTTATAATACTCGGCTAAATTCTAAAAAGTTTCATAATTACATTTAATTGGAAATACAAAATGTGTATACTTAGTTTATATACTGAATAATATACGTGATTAAAATTTTTTAAAGTTACCAAATTAAAGCTGGCACCAAAACATATACCTGTAATTCCAGGCTGAGGTAGGAGGATCATAAGTTTGGGGCCAGAAGCAGTCAGCCTCAACTTAGAAAGACCCTGTCTCAAAAATAACAAGGGGGCTTTGTAGGGCTGTGTTTCCTTGGTGGACCACTTTCCTAGCATGCATGAGGCCTTGGATTCAACCCCATACTGGTAAAACAGCAGTCAAAATAAATGTTAAATGAAATTTTTTCTCTACTACATAGGTACTGTCCTAACATTAATATTTCCTAAAGTATACTAGCTGGTAAATCTTCATGGTCTAAATTAATACTGAGTCTCAAAGTTATTGTGGATATCACACTAACTTTACAAATTGTGACAGCTATAATTTTAAAGTGCTGGGGTTTAGCTCAGTCAGTAGAGTGGTTCTCTGTATACTCTGAGGCCCTGGGTTTTGTTGCCAGCACCATAGAAACAAGAAAAGGATGTGGGAGCCCACTCCCAAAGAAATCCCAAAAAATCAGCCATTGAAAACCCTCTGAATAGCAGAGAAGAACTGACATAGTGTTGGGCATGGCACAGTGTGGGGTAGTGTTCCATTCTATTGTACATAGAAATTTCATGGTGTTGCTATGAGTTGGAACTGACTTGACAGCACCTAACAACAACAAAAAACACATTTCATGGAGCTTACTGGAATATTTTTGTTTTATATCCTTTAACCCGGATGTCCTTAATAAATGATGCATACCAAAAATTCAATGCATTTGGCCAAATTTCAGGTAGTCATTTGTTCTCTTTTTTTCACAGTGCTGGAAATCAAATCAATTAGGTAGTCATCTTTGCAATGGCTCAAATCAACACATATTGCCATCTTTGGGTGTATTGAAAATGATTGGGCAATTTCCTAAAATGTATGTACTTTAATATATAAAAGGAAGAACATCACAACAAAAAGACTCAGACCCTTTTACAAAATGATACATAAAATATGTATCAACATCACTAAAGCCTCAGCTCATGCTAAAGACAGGATGCGTGCCTGAATCAGGATATTCTTACTCCATTTACAATTATAGACAAAACTGGTATTAACCAAAACATACATTACACTTCTTAGTCTATATAATGTTGAAGGGCTGTAGCTGTAGCTCAGTAGTATAGCACATGCTCATCATGCTTGAAGCCCTGGGTATAATCCTTAGTGCACACACACACACACACACACACACACACACACACACACACACACACACAGAGAGAGAGAGAGAGAGAGAGAGAGAGAGAGAGAGAAGAAGGGAGAGAACAAAGAATACAATATGATGAGCTCTTGAGAAAGCTGTTAAGCAAAAATGTAATTTTCCTAGTAGGACTTAGATAATTGGATTAATAGAGACATCATGGTCTTCTTGAACAATCCTTCACCAAACTGCATTCTAACAAATCTCTAAGGTCTTCTATCTTGCTCTAAGCCTTAACTTCACTTTTATGAATTTTTAGTCTTCCTCTATTTTATAAGGGCTGTGGGAGAGTTGGAGGGCACATACTTTCCTGGGACTCATTCACTATGTATTGTTCCATAGGTCAGTCACCTCTTACTTGGTATGGGTCTCGCTTCAGTCCAAACTTCCACCAAAAAGAAAAAAAAATGGAAATCTTGTAGGGTGCATCTAAACAGCAATATACTAAATGTTGGCCTTATGTTTATTGGTTTGAGTTCTTTCAATGATTTCCTATCCAGATGTTAAACACTCCAGTAAGCCATTATTTCAACAAAACATGGCAAAGGATAAGACCCAAGGAGTATGTATGTGTGCCCTTGAAAAGTATATGAAGGTCAAACATCCCAGAAAACATGCCCAAAAATCTCCCTGCCTTAGATGGCATCATCTCAGAGGACATCACCCAACTTATGACATTGTCCCTGGTGATGACTTTACCCTATGCACTGAATCTCTCCTCAGACTTGACCATACACCAACTCTTTTAAAGCTCAAAGTGGACATATGTATATACTTTTACATCTCTGCACATGTGCACTCCAAACCTCCAAGTCTAAAATCATATCTGAAACAAGTTACTAACATTAATGAAAACTATTGTTGTTGTTACCATCAAGTTGGTATGTGACTCATAGTGATTCTATGTACAAAAGATGAAACACTATTTTCAGTGCTTCTCTACTATTCATAGCGTTTTCAATGGCTGATTGTTTTGGATGTGGACTGCTAGGTCCTTCTCCCAAGCCTGCAGCACCGGATGTTCCCAGGCAGTCTTCCATCCAAGTATTAACCAGGTCTGACCGTGCTTAGCTTCTGAGATCTGATATGATCAGACACCACAGTGATATGGCTGCAGGCAATGAAGATTATAGCTTTCCACACACAACAAAATCAGCCTCTTTTTTTTTTTTGATACTTGGGGGTTAAACTCAGGGCCTTGCATATACTTCACAAGTGAACTACCACTGGGCTACACCCACACCCTATTTTTAAAACTTTTTTATCTTAAGACAGGGTCTCTCTAAGATATGCGGGCTTCTTCAGGCCATGACCCTACTATCCTCCTGCCTCTCCCTCAGGAGTTCCTGGGATTACTGGCATGAGCCAAACACAGCCTCTTATTAGTGATCTCTTTATACCTGGGGGGAGATGACAACCCACTCCCTGATGTCTTTCACTACTATCGCACTCAGCTTTTCATCGCAATCTGTTATTTCCTTTCCATACAGACATGGCCATCACATCAACTCTGCCTACTGTCATCTCTGCCACTCCAATGGCACTGTTTCATGTGTAAAAGATGTGGGAAGCTGAGGCAGGAGGATTATGAATTCAAAGCCAGAGTCAGCCTGATTTAGTGAGGCCCAGTATCAAAATTCAAAAATAAAATATAAAGGGGCTGCAAGGACAGCTCAGTGGTAGACACCTTCCTAGCATGCACAAGGCTCTATGTTCAATCCCACAGTATTAAAACAAACCTGTTTAATGGTTTGTTAAATCTCACCGTTGGGGTAGGTAAAGAGACCACTACAATGGAGTCTTCCTTAGCCAATTTGGCTCAGTGCACAACAGGCAATTGGAAATTTACAGTCAAGTGTGGTCTAGGTGAGTTTGTGGATGGAAAATTATCAAGCAATAAAGCAATTCTGGCTGAAAGATTGTCAGAGTGATCAGCTATCACCTAGGGGATGATGGTGGATGAGAAACATTTGTCTTAGATATCCAGGGTGGGATACTCTTGCTAAAGAGTTAGCAGGGTCTCTGCTAAAGCTAGATTTTATAAGTGTCAGGTGAGCCTAGGAAAATGTTATTCAGACTGGCTGAAGACTGAGTAAGCAAATAGTATTTTTCAGCGTGAAGAAATTAACTTTTGATGTTGTTTTGGTGGTTCTAGGGATGGAACCCAGGGCTTTGTGCATGGTACGCACGTAGTGAAACACTGAGATGCACCCCTAGTCCAGGAATTTGAATTTATTATAAAATGTTACCTCTCCTCTCTCTGTATCTCCCCTTTCCAGGGAAGACAAAGCACAGTTTGCATGATATAGACATGTTTATATATGTATATGTATATATGTATATGTATATGTATATATGTATATGTGTATATGTTTACATATTTATATATAGACATGTTTATATATGTGTATGTATGTGTGTTTGTATATCCAAGGAACACAAAGCAGTTTGCATGGCACACATACATATTACATGTGGAGGGGGTTGAATAATGTGACATAGGTTTCTTTTGTGATTCTCAACCTCAGTGTACAGGACTGGGATTTAGAAGTGAAATTTCCTTGAATATGTTCCCTCACTAGAATTTCTTCCACATGTTTTGCCACCCCTGTCACCAGACACCCTTGTCACTAGGTACTTTCTGTTATGTAAGGACAAATGTTACATATGTCTAGCCTCTGCCTCTTTACTCTCCTTTTGCATGCACACCTGTATAGTACACCACCTCCTCTGTCAAGTTGGCCCCCACTCATAGCGACTTTCATAGGGTTGTCAATGGCTGATTGTTTCAGGATTACTTTGGGAGTGGATGGCCATGTCCTTTTCCCATTTTTGCGGTGCTGGAGATCCAATCCAGGTCCTCAGAGAGTGCCGAGCAGCACTCTATCAACTGAGCTCAACCCCAGTCTCTATCTCTTATACATGCTTTTAAATCTCTTGTTTTTCCTTAGAAGCATTTCTTATATTGCTGAAGCAGTTACAATTTCATCTCTAATTTAATTCAAGAGCTCACTCTTTCCCCCGTTTTAGAGATTTGCTGTTCCCTAGTGGTTCTGCTTGGCTCTACTGTATCCCACTGGCAAAGGCAATTGTTGTCCAACTTGAGCATGCATTAGCATCGCCTGCAGCTTGTGAAAACCCTCAGCACAACCTCATGCTTGGGCTTACAATGCAGGAAGTCTGTGATGGAGCCTGTCCATTTGCTTTTCTAATACATGTTGGTGCCAATATAAGACTACCCCGAGATAAATAAGAGCCTAAAGATGGGATAGCTGTTCCCTGACCCGGGTAAGAGAATCACTAAAGTGTACCAAATCTGAAAAGAGAATAGTAGTGAATCCCAGGTTGAATATGTGAGTGTTGTATCGAGTCTGTCTCAAGGGCTGGGGCTCAGTGTAGTGTATCAGATAGAGAGACAGAGTCATAAACTCAACCCCATCCTTACTGAATCAGAACCCCTGGTGATTCTTGAGTTCCTTATAGTTTGAGAATCACTGCCGAGATTCCCCCCGCCCAAATCTCAAGTGCCAGAAACAAAGCTCAGCTCAGAGGGCATTTGCAGGGCTAATGCTTTGTGTCTGTGTTCTGAGTCAGCTGAAGCTCAGGTTTGTTCTGGAGAGCAACTCAGGTGTGGTCCTCTTCCAAGTAGGCAAGGATTTAAAGAATATGCTCTTGGGATGAGGGTATTACTAAGTGGTAGAACCCTTGCCTGGCTTGGGAAGACTCCTGGTTCAATATCAGCTCTGCAAAACAAGACCAAAAAAGGAGTACAACCCATAGGCAGTCTATCTTTCCCTCCTACGTAAGAACATCTAAGTGACTTCCCAAAGACATTCCATGATGAGCCTAGTGGGGATTCTAATAATTTCTATAAGTGGCATAGACCTAAGGACAGCCACAGTAGTCTAGTCACCCAAGGCTGTTTTGACAGGCTCACCTGAATACAGGGCCACATTTGATCCAGACTGCATGGAACTGAATTTGCAAGTTCAGCTTTATGAAGGCTTCAGATGCAGGATGTTTAAGAATATTGCCATTAATCAGGGGAGCAGAGTCTCCCTGAGGCTCACCCAGAGCATGTGGGATGATGCAGGTGTGTGCATTTATTGCCTCAAAAGCATAGGATCCTTGAGGAGTTCATTTCAGGAAGTGTTCCTGAAGAGCAGCTCCAGAGTCACATCAGCGGGCACTCAGGCAGAGTCTTCCTTCGATTAATTTGATCAGAACACAAGTTGTATTTCAGGTAAGACAGTGGGAGCAACTGGGATACAGAGACCTAAGGTGTGAGTGTTGGTTTTAATGCTAACAGCCTAAAGGGTCAGGTCTTTCATGCCATACTGTAGTTAAAGAGGTTCAGCCAGACAGATAAGCTAAACTCCAAGGATAGCAAGCAGCTAGTTTGTAAATGACCTTATGTTTGGCATGATCCTATTTTGTCATAACTGGGGTAATGGAACCTGCTTCTCACTCTGTGTTTGCCAGTCAAATGGCTGCTGCTGAAAAGCAGAAACACACAGCTATGTGGGCAATTATCTGTGGTAATATTTGGCCCATTAAAACATTTGCTCTTTTAAAAGAGGAAATGTAAAAGCCTAAGATTGTTGGGGATTGGATATAACAGAATGTAAATGTCTCCAGTATCAAGCAACATCTATTGAATTCTGCATCAACAACTTGCTTTTCTTACAATAGGATGTTACATTTAAATGTCATACAAAAGATTATGGGGATTGGTTAGGTGGCCCGTGCCTATAATCCTAGCACTCTGGAGTCTGAGGCTGGAGGATCATGAGTTGGAGGCCATCGTGGGATACATAGCAAGATGCTGTTTCAGTAAAAAGCTCTTCGTATTGTTGTTAGGTGCCATGAAGTCTGTATCTGAATCATAGCAACCCTACATACAACAAGTGAAACACTATTTTCAGTGTTTCTCTGTTATTCATAGGGGTTTTCAATGGTGGATTGATTTTTGGGAGTGGGTTGCTGGGCACTTCCCTCAAAAAGCTCTAAGGGGGGTAAAATGTAGCTCAGTGGTAGAACACTTGCCTGCCATATGCAAGGTCCAGGGTTCAATACTCAGCACCATAAATAAATAAAATTAATTAATTAACACTTGTTTTTGGTTCATACAGTGGAGGAGGAAGAGCTGGGGTGCTAAGTTAGATTTTCACAATCCAATCCTGTTTAAATATTTCAGTGACATGAAATCTGGAAGTTTTCATATATGTTTCCTGGAACTCAGAACCTCTTTTCTGTCTTTTTTAGAATTTACTTTGATCTATATACAGGGATCCTGCAGCCATGTACTGTAGCATCTGATCCCATCGGATCTCAGAAGCTAAGCAGGGTTGTGCCTGGTTAGTCCTTGGATGGGAGACCTCCAGGGAACACCAGGTGCTGTAGGCTTGGGAGAAGGACCTGGCAAACCACTCCCAAAAAACAATCAGCCATTGAGAACCCTATGAACAGCAGCGAAGCACTGACAATAGTGTTTTGCCTGTTGTACAAAAGGTCACTATGAGTCAGACACTGACTCCATGGCACCTAACAACATAATCAGAGAAAATAAGAGAAAACAGTCTGGCTTTCCAAATACATAAATCTAATACCCAAATGAAGGAAAACAGATGCTGTCACCCCTAAACTGCTGGCATTGCTTCCTAATTTTATCTTCTCTATTAACAGAGAATCATCCATACTGCTACTATAGTTTTATTACTTGTGATTGCATATTTAAGCAACAAGATTATATGTGTGTGCTCATATAGATTAAATTGTCCATAACTGTATATGTTACTTTCCTTTTTCACTTAATATTTGTTCTAGATTTATGATGTGTGGCCTGCAGATGGACCACTGTCGGATCCAATCCTGTCAGATCTCTGAAGCTAAGCAGGGTCAGGAGTGGTTAGTACATAGATGGTAGACTGCCTGGGAATACTGGGTGTTGTAGGCTTGTGAGAAGGACGTGAAAGCCCACTCCCCAAACAATCAGCCACTGAAAACTTTATGAATAGCCAAGAAGCACTGACATAGTGCCAAGCATGGCACAGTGTTAGGGAGTGTTTTGTTCTGTTGCACATAGGGTCACTATGAGTCAGACCCAACTCAATGGCACCTAACAACAATTTATGATGTGTGTAAATCCAGTTTATTCATTTTTATTGCCAGATAGCTATTATTATATGCATACACACATATCACTATGTATGTATATATGCTATACATCTGTGAATATATATATATATATATATACACACACACACACACATACATACATGGCTGGGATTTAGCTCAGTTGGTAGAGTGCCACTCTGCAGTGTCTGAGGTCCTGGGTTCAATTCCCAGTACCACAAAAATGGAAGAAGAGTGCAGCAATCCACTCCCAAGGAAATCCCGAAACAATCAGCCATTGAAAATGCTATGAGGGTCACTCTGAGTCAGACACAACTCGAGAGTACCTAACAACAACAGCAACAACAACATACACATACACACATATATACATATATGTGTAGACACACATTACACCTGTATACTTTGTTATAGGGGATGGATTTATTCTATGCTGTATGACTGGGACACGTGTGTAATCTGCTGTTAATACCAACACTACTTTTATGTAGGTTCACATCTTTCAAAAATTTGTACCTGGGAGTGGAATTGGTACATTTTCAATTCATAACAGACCATTCAATCCACTGTTTTGTGTACTCTACAGAAAATTACATGCACAGTTTTTGAAAAGTGATGAATTTAAATGCTTATAGCAACATTATTTGTAGTAGCAAGAATCTGTAAGTAATAATCCAGAATAAATATATAAATTATAATCTATGAATCAATGGAATTTAACTCTACAAAAATAATTAAAAACCCTGATGTAAAAGCCAAGAAGAAATTTCAAAATATAATGTTGATTATAATACTCCAGGTAAAAATACGGTTTCCATATGATTCCATCTCTATAACATTGAGAAAAAGGTGATGTAAAACATTGTGATAGGGTGTCCTGTGAAGAGAAAAGAGACATGGTTTCTGGGAAATGTTCATTGGGATTTTCTCAATTGGTGGGATTACCTGTGATAAACATAACCTTATTTTTCTGCTTCCATTATATATTTCTGTTTTTATCATTTCAATATTAAAAAGAGAAATGTCTTCAAAACCACACTATCCTCATAGGAAATGTATGGACAGAAAAAAAGTGAGAAAGAAAGTTCTTCTGATCTCCCAACCAAGTCTTGGTGAACTCATCCTTCGTAGAATAGACCTTTACACTATGAAACATGGTGCACGCCTGACATTTCAGCCAGTCAGGAGGGTGATAAAGGAGAATCACAGGTTTGAGGCCAGAAGCAACCTGCACAATTTAGCAAGACCCTGTCTCAAAATAAAAAATAAAAAATGGGCTCAGGGTATGGCTCAGTTGTGCAATGCTTGCCAAGCATGAGTGAGGTCCTGGGTTTAACCCTTACCCCTAGTACAGCAAAACAAACAAACAGATCTAGGCAACATCAATGATTTTCTCAGCAGGAATACTTTAGCTCAGGAAATAATAGCAAAAATGGATAAATGAGATTTCATCAAATTAAAAGGTTTCTGCAGGGCAAAAAAAAATAATTACTAGAGTGAAGATAGACTGTCTATGGAAAGGAGGAAACTTTGTCAGCTATTTATCTGGCAAGAGATTAATATCCAGAATATATAAAGCACACAAACACCAAAAGGACAAATAATCCAACCAATAAGTTAGATAGGTTAAAAATAGAGTTCTTAAAAGAAGTACAAATGGCTAACAAATACGTGGGAAAATATTGAGCCTTCTTAGCCATCAAGGAAATAGAAGTTGAAATTATATTGAGATTTCATCTTACCCCAGCCAGAATGGCTATCATTTGTTATAACAATCAGCAACAAATGCTAGTGAGGATGTTTGGAAAACATAACCTCTATACACTTCTGGTGGGAATGTAAATTAGTCCAGGCACTATTGAAATCAGTATGTAGGTTATTTAAAAAAAAAAAACTAAAAATAGAATTACCAAATAACCCTACAATGTAACTCCTAAATATACTCTCAAAAAATAAAGGTAACCATACAATAGATACCTGCATACCCGTGTTTATTGTAGCACTATTCACAATAGATATTATGGAATCAGCCTAAATGTGCCCATCAGCAGGCTAATGGAAAAAGCAAATGTGGTGGCATATGATTCAGTCATAAAGAAGGACAAAACTGCTGGTCGTGGTGGCACACACCTGTAATCCCAGTGACTCAGGAGGCAGAGGCAGGAGGATTACAAGTTTGAGACCAGAGGCAGTCTGTGTAACATAGCAAGACCCTGTCTCAACAAAGTAAAAAAAAAGAAAAAAGGGGGATGGGGCTGCAGTTCAGTGGTATAGTACTTGCAAAGCGAGCAAGTTTGAGGCCCTGGGTTCAAACCCCAGAACCACAAAAAAAAAGTTTTTTGCAGAAAAATGGATAAAACTGGAGATCAAGGTAATCAAATAAGCTAGACTGAGAAAGACAAATATTGTTTTCTTTCATATGCTGAATCTACTGTAATAAAATATAGAAATTAAAGTGTAAAGGAGCTGGGCATAGTGGCATCTGCCTGTAAGCGCAGCACTCAGGAGCCTGAGGCAGGAGGATCATAAGTTTGAGGCAGCCTGGGCTATGAGTGCTGTCTCAAAAAACCAAATTGCTTTTTAAATAAGAAAATAGAAGGTGGACTGATTTCTGTAGGGGGGAATATATTGGCATGTTAGTATCGTTGAAGTACATTCTGTGCATATATGAAAATGTCATAATGAAATCTCTTTGTCTCTTTCTCTGTTTCTTTCTCTTTGTCTCTTTCTTTCTCTCATTCTCTTTTTTCATTCTTTCCCTTTTTCTTTCTTTTCTATCTTTCTCTTTCTTTGTCTTTTTCTTTCCCTCCCCCTCTCTCTTTACTCCTTCCTCCTCTTTCCCTTTTCCTTCCTTCCTTCTTTTCTTCCTTCCTTCCTATCCTTCTTTCTTTCCTTTTTTTCTTTCAACAAATTCTCCCTAAATTGCACAGGCTGCCTCTAGCCTCAAACTGCAATCCTCATGCCACAGCCTCCAGAGTAGCTGGGATTCAGCACTTGTTATTGCATCTTTATTTTTTTTTCCTGAGAGTAGAAGCTAGGTGCTTACGTGTGCTGAGCAAGTGTGCTCAACATGTCCTCCAGCAATGAGCTACACTCACAGCCCTTCTGTTGCCTCTGTGGCTTCAGTTTTAAGTGTCACCTTTTCATGCTTTTGATGTATATTTCCCTAGTGATTAATAGTGGTACTTTTAATGTGTTTGGCTGCTTGTGAATCTTTTGTTTTGAGACTATTTAGATCCTTTGGCCATTTAGAAAAATAGGAGGTTTTTAGAGTCTTCAGACTTATTTTCATGTTCTGGATACATTGCCTTTATCAGCTTTATGACTGGCAAGTATTTCTCTTGCCCTAATTTTTGTCTTTTACTTTCTTGGTAGTATCCCTTAAAGCATAAATCTTCTGTAACTGAGGGAATCCAATTTGTCCTCATTCTTTATTGCTTCTGTTTTAGATGTTCTAAGAAACAACAGCCTGATTCAAGCTCCCACAAAGGTGCATTGATTTTTTTCTAAGTGAATTATATTTTAAACTCCTTACTCATGAAATACTTTTGGTATTTAGTGTGCTTCATAGATCCTGGTCAGTTTTTGCAAAGTCTCCATCATCAAGAGTATAGAGAATAGTTTTGTTCGAAATTTTGCATCCGTTAAGCTGATATCCTTAATGGTTTGGCTTAAGGGTAAGTGTCTACTTTGGCAATAATTTCCTGGCTGGGAGACACTGGGGATATACAGCAAGATTCATAGCAAAACTTAATGAAAAAATCTCATTCAGTATCTTTTTTGCTCCTCAATGGAAGGATAATGTGAGTCAAGCTTGTTAACTGAATTAAGTTATTCTCTTTCAGGAGATGAGTCAGGCCAGTGGCATTTCCTTCTGGGTTATTTGTAAGGAACAGGATGACCATCACACTATCTCTTGACTTCAACGTCACCTACTTAGTGCAGTAGAATAAACAGGATATTATGAGGAAGGGAGTCAGAGTTTGAAAAAAGCACAGTGCAAAGGGTAAAGATGGGTCCAAAAACAGACAATGCACCACATTACAGTTGAGAATGAAATTTCAGTATTTACATTTTAGTTGAAAAAGTAACTCATGATCACTGCAAAAAATGTGCAAAGCACTGAAAAAGAAAAGTAAAACTAAACAATATTCCCATAATCACAACCAAGAAAAAAACGAAGCCTCGTGATGGTAATGAGTACGTACGGTGTAATGATGGTATCTTGCAATGAAAAGGGATATTAGGAAAATTCTGAGGATATGTGAGACATAAGATGTAGTTGAAAACAACAAAAGCAACAAATATGTGCCAATTCTTTATGCAAGACTATGTATGACTGTAATATTTGGTATAACTGTAAGAGGCAGTATTTCTATAGTGCTGTAGTCTGTGCTAAGATTTGTTCTAGATATGCACTGTTGTTAGGTGAGTCAGTGTCTGACTCATAGCAACCCTACACACAACAGGCAAACACACTAATTATCAGTGCTTCTCTGCTATTCATAGCATTTTCAAGGGCTGATTGTTTTTTGGGGGAGTGTGTTGGCAGGTCCTTCTCCCAAGTCTATAGCACCTGGTGTTCCAGGCAGTCTCCCATCCAAGTATGAACCAGGCCCAACCCTGCTTAAGCTTCCAAGAGCTGATGGGATCAGACGCCACAGTGTTACTGCTGCATAGTGACACATTTCATTGTCAAACCAATAAGGAGCTATCATAAAGGTGATGATGGAGGCCAGCTGTGGGGTTCACTTCTCTTAGCTTTAAAAAGGTGCTCTTTGGAGCCTGTTGTGGTGGCGCATGCCTGTAATCCCAGCAGCATGGGAGGCGGAGGCAAGAGGATCTCAAGTTCGAGACCAGAGGCAGTCTACGTAACTTAGCGAGACCTTGTCTCAAAGATAAAGTAAAACAATGGGCTGGGGATGCAGCTCAGTGGTCCAGCACTTGCAAAGAATGCAGGTGCAAGGCCCTGGGTTCAACCCCCTGTACTGAAAAACTGGTGCTCTTTTATTTTTATTCACTAATTCATTTTTCATTAACTATTCCAAGTTTGTAGGACTTGGTGGTGGTGGTTATTAGGTCATGTCAAGTTGGATCTGACTCACAGCGACCCTCACTCATGTGGTTTGCAATGGCTGATTGTTTGGGGTTGCTTTGGAAGTGGATTGCCAGGTCCTTCATGGTGCTTGGGATCAAACCTGGGTCCCCAGAGAGTGCAGAACAGTGCTGTACCAAACCCCAGTGCACTAGGTATTGGAGTATTATATAAGCTGGGAGCTGTCAAGGCCTAAAGTCCTCGGTTTTAGAAAAATGTGAGGAGGCTTGGGACTCAGCTATAAGGCCCTGCATTGTCCTGGCTGGTGACATCACCTCAGGGCTTTTCCTAAGTGGGCTTTTGTCCTTCAGATCAGAAGTGGCTACCCGGGGTTGCCCCTGGTGCTGTGTATGTGGTACAGGGGACCGCAGCAGCACAGCTTGAGGGAAGACAACTCTGTTGGAACTACTTTGTGGGATGGTAAGCCAAGAGGACAGCCTCGAATGAGGGTATAGTGGTGATCCCCATACACGAGGCTGTGATGCAGTGATTGCAGAGGTAGTTGAAATGAGGTTTAGCAGGAGAGTTCACTGTGATAGTTGGGTAGGGGGTCTGAAGGGTAGAACAGACTGGCCAGCATGGTTTATGCCCCTCATAGTTTCTGAGGTGAGAGGGAGGAGGCAGGCTAGGGGTGTCAGTCACAGTTGCTGTCCACATAACAGTGAGTGGGAGAGTGGGGGTGTCAGGGTCCTGCCTGGGTGTGGTCAGTAACCAGGTGGGGGTCTGACATCAGCGATGGGTCAGCAGAATGACCACTGCAGTGTGGATGCAGATGGGTGGGAGTAGGAGCCAGGGGCCAGCTGAGGTGCAGATTTTATTTTAACATGATGATTATTTCCTGTCATCTTATAGGATGGTCAGATTTGCATATTAAGAACATGTTCCCCCACCTTCCACCCAGTACTGGGGGAATGAGCCCAGCACCTCAGGCACACTTTGCAAGGGCTCTGCCATTGAGCTGCGCCCTCAGTCCCCAGCACCAACTTTTTTTTAATCTCCAGACAGGGTCTTGCTAAATTGCGCAGGCTGCCTTTGGCTTCAAACTTGCAATCCTCCTGCCTCGGCCTCCCTAGTTGCTAGGATGACAGGCATGAGCCACTGCACACAACCGGCTTGTCTCTTGTTTTTGTTTTGGTTTGGTTTTGGTTTTTAAAGCTCTCCCACCAGTGAACTGATGATTACAGAAATGTTTGCTGGGATTTCCTTGTCTGTTTTACCCATCTCTGATCCTTCACCCTGGTGGTGGTTGAATTAGGTAGGGAAATGGGGGAGGGGAGACCTTGCTATTAGGCACACCCGGACAATTGTGGAAACTGACATCACAGGGGCACATCTTTGTGTTTCCATTGCTTTCTCTGGTTTGCAGAATCAAGACTGGAAAGTCATCTTGGGAATTCAAAGGGGTGGCAGCTGTACCATTGTCATCCTGAGGTTCCCCTAAGGGGGCCTTGCTACAGAGGTGTGGCAGGGTGGGAGGATAGTTGCCCCCCCTCACATTATCGCAGAGGTGTGGGCATATCTGCACACATCTGCCCTGCTGGAATTTCAGCCAAACACAGGCCCCTCCTGAAAGGGTGAGTGTGGGGCTGGGAACAGGGTGCACAGGTACAACACCAAAGACAGTGGGCAGGGGGAGTCTGCAGAGGGGTGCACAGGTTGGGGATCGTGCAGTCTTAGCCTTGGGAGAGAGACAGCCTCCCTACTCACCTGGCTGCTACAGAGTCTGGTCCTTGCCCCTTTCCCACTCTGTCATCAAGGAGTAGGAGTGAAAGGAGGTGTGATTGTACAGGTTCCCCCTAGCTGGGTTTGTAGTAGCCTCTTCCCCATGGCCCCATAGAGGAGTGGAGCAGAAGGAGCGAGTAGCCAGGGATTAGTATAACCTCAACTTGCATGGGATGGAAAGGGCCCTCTGCCCTAGCTTTTCTGCTCTTCAGTAAACTGGATTGGTGGGGGGATCTGTAGAACATCAGAGACTCTACTACCCCATGTCCTGCTGTACTGATCTAGAGAGCCTCCAACAGTGCTAGGGAATTTTAATTTGTTTTCAAAGCCAACTCATAAGGGATGGGGCAGGACTAGAGATGGAACCCAGACCTTTGCATATGCTAACCAAGTGCTCTACCACTGAGCTATAGCCCCAGACCTTTTGATATTTCTTGTCTTGTATTTTTATTTTCAGACAAGGTCCCACTACATTGCCAAGACTGGCCTTGAAATCATTGACTTGGCTTGTCTGGAAATTGTGACCCTGGTGCCTCAGCCTCCAGAGTAGCTGGAATTTATGGGCGTGTGGGCACCACTGTGCCAACTTCAACAGCCAACTCTTCATTTTCATGGACGCCTCCTTTATTGTGCTCACAGTCTGATGCTCCGTGTTCAAAACAAATTCAGCAACTTCTTAGACAATTCTCCTGCCCATGTCTAGTTGTTAATATGCAGACAGGAAATGATTGGGTCAAAAATCGTATATTTACTTGTTTAATAATATTGTTTGAAAGTGCTTATTATCCTCCCCTCCAACTTTTATTATTAATAAAATTTGTTTTTTAAAGTATATGTGACCAGAACCTTCAGTTTGACATTTTATTCTTTTTTTATTACTTAATTTTATTTTTGTATTGTGCTGGGGATTGAAAACATAGCAAGTACTACAGCACCAAGCTACATTCCCATCCTGGTAAAATTTGAGTGTATTCAAGTTTCTTACACAAGAGCCGCTCTCGTTTTTTAGATTTTATGGAGGGATTTAATTTTATATTGTTTTAAAATGGAAAGGGAATTTTCCTAAATGAATATTTCAATTCTGCATTGAAACTGTAATTACATTATAATGTTGAGAGGAAATATTTTCAAAATTTACTCCTCCCCCCCAAAAAAGAAAATAAAAATTAGAAAAATTTCTACTAGGAATTAGTAGAAATTGGTGTAAACAAGTCTGGTGAAATTTCAAATATGTATCTTTGTAGAGTTAGGGATATTCTGCACAGGGTTTCAAGTGCCTGGAATATTTGTATCGGCTGTTGTTTTTATTCCTTTCCCTTTTCCCAAGCAGCTTTTCTGTAGCACCTATAAGGAGAACTCGGGTGATTATAAGTCAGGATTAACTCATCCATGGTGTTTACAAGGACTTCTTGGGAAGCAAGATTTTGTTACTGACTATTCCACATATTTAAATATAGGTAGATGCATCTATTTATCCCAGGTTGAAAACAGTTTCTGAAGTCTCTCCTGTAAGGTCAAGGCCTGAGCATACTGCACGCCCGGGGGCTGCTTTTGCCAGGTCATTAGATTCAGAGAGAAAGCTTCGGCCTCCGCCCTATGGCAAAGTGGCGCATGCGCGGCTGGAGGGGCGGTCTGATGCGCTGGCGCAGACCTGAGGCGATATAAATGCACTGTGACAGAATACTGCGCAGGGAGGAGAAGCAGCAGATGCGAGACGCCTTGGAGTGAGGAGAGGTCAGCAAGGGGATGGTGTGAGCAAGGGCCGCGGCACGGGTGACTACTTTGCGTCCGGGAGTCATTCATTTTTATGCATCAAATATCCCCAAATAGTAGGACTTGGAGTGCTGGTTTGTTAACTTGGAACCCCCGAGCAGAAAGTCCTTGGTCCCGGAAAACCAGATAGGACAATTATCTGGGGGGCTGGGGGTTGGTCCCATCCGGGATTACCCTCTCAAGTGACCGCAGGTCTTTCTTTGGTGGGTGTAGATTTGCCCCTCAAATCTCAGGTAGTTACTGCGGGTTGTGGGTGGCAGTGTGCCAGGCACGGAGGGAAGGATAGTGGCGCAGCTTGAGGGAAGATGCGCACCTCGGTTTGGGGGATGGTGCCCCAAGGTGTCAGATTTGAGGGAGGGTACATTAGGTGTCTGCATCACACGGGGTGTCTGGCAGGGTGACAGTGGAGGGATGGTGGCGCTGGGGTTTAGGGGACACTTCATGGTGAGTTTGGGGTGAGGCATCCAGAGGGTAGGTCAGACTGAACAAGTGACTTGGGGTTTCCAGGGTTTCTGATGTGTGCTGGATGAGGGGGGTCGGGGGTGTAGGGGCGGCTGTTCTGATCCAAGCATAGTTAGTGAAGGTCCGAAGTAGCTATGAGAGGCTGGTGTGGAGGATGCATTGCGCTCGGCCTGGGGGTGATGAGTGGTGGGTGGCGCTGCGGCCACTGGGTGTCTGAGGCCAGCGGGTGAGTCAGCAGAATGACTGCTGGGCCGGGGGGGGGGGCGTGGGGGGAAGCTGGAGGGAAGAGAATGGGAATAGGGCAGGCCGAGATACACATTGAGTTTAAGGTAGCGATCATTTTTCTGTGCTCTTAGGCAGAGGTCTGATTTGCATATTATGAGACCACTTTGGTTTTTTGTTTGTTTTTATTGTTGTTTTGATTTTTGGTTTGTGTTTGTTTTATAAAGCTGCTCTTCCTTTAAAGTAAATTAATGGTGCAGAGATGTCGGTTTGTTTTCTTGCCTCTGTAGCCTTCTGTAGCCACTTTAGTGGCTCCCGTATAACCTGGGGAAATTACCTTTAGATCCCCTGCAAGTTCAGCCCCGGGAAGCCACAGGTGCTTGTCTTTCTTTCGTTGTTTTTCCTAGTGTTCAGAATCAAGACTTTGAAAGGTGCCTCAGGAGGCAAGGGTACCCCTGCCCCTGTAGCATTCTGAGCCCCCCCCCCCCCGACGTGTCTGCTGCTGCAGAGGCGCTAGACCTTATGGCTCTGCAGGGTGGTGGTGGGGTGTCGGTCGCCTGTCACACAGTGTAGCAGGGATGGGGCATTTCTGGGCCTGTCTGCTCAGCTCAGCTCTGCTGGAGATTCTGTTTGCTCCCGAAGGTGCTGCAGTGGGGAGTGGTGCAGGGTGTGCTGGTGCCACAGGGTAGACGCAGCCCTGAAGATGGCGGAGGTACCCATCACCTGGCTGCTGCTGCAGTGACTCCTCACCCCTCCCTTTCCACTGCATTGCAGTGCAGGATGAGAGGAAGGAGATGGGCTTGCCCAGGGTGCACCCAACAGGGCTGGCAGTGGTCCCTCCGCACCATGCTGCAGTGGAGAAGACAGAATGACATAGAGACTAGGGATTCGTATAGCCTTAACATTTTTTGTTTTTAATTTTTATTTTTTCTTATTTGTTTTTGGTACTTGAGGAATGAACAGCCACGGCCTTGCACATAGTTTGCAAGTGCTCTTACCACTGAGCTGCACCATCAGCCATTTTTTCCTTTTTTGAGGTATGGTCTTGCTAAGTTACACAGTCTACCGCTGGCCTCAAACTTGAAATCCTGTGGCCTCTGCCTCCCCAGTTTATGGGATTAGAGGCATGAGCCACCAAGCTCAGCTTCATGTAGCATTTGCCTGCGTGAGATGGCAGGTACCCTGAGTCACTGTTTCTGCCCATATCCACAGGGACAGGATTAGAACCAAAGGCACATAAAAAAAGGAGTGATCATGGGCTACCATCCGAGGGTCTACCTACTATGTCAAGTCTTCTCCACTCCAAAAATTGTTTTAGTCCTAACTTTTTTTAGTGGTTTTGACTCCTTTGAAAAGTACTGATCAAGTATTGCATACAAGGTTCCACAATGTATAATGATTTCTCACAAATAGATTAATGATTAGAATGGATTTAGAGCCTTATATTTGTACAAGTATGAAGATAAGAATAACTGTACAAGGCCTGAAGTTGTGACTATAGGCTGGTAATCCCAGAAGTCTCAGGGTAGAGGCAGGAGAATGAAGAGTTTGAGGATATCCCAGGATGCATAGTGAGTTCAGGCTAGCCTGGATTATATATTGAGATCTTGTCTCAGAAAAGCAAAAATATATTGGGTGCCATGGCACATGCCTAAAATCCCAGTGACTCAGAAGGCTGAGTAAGGCAGGAAGATCACCAATTGGAGGCCAGAGGTAGGCTGCACAATTTAACAAGACCCTGTCTCAAAATTGTTGTTGTTGTTAGGTGCCCACAAGTTGGTATCTGACCCATGTGGAACCTACGTACAACATACAAAACACTATTGTCAGTGCTTCTTTGCTATTCATAGGGTTTTCAATGGCTGATTGATTTTTGGGAGGGGGTTGCTGGGTCCTTATCCCAAGCCTATAGCACCTGGTGTTCCTAGATGGTCTCCCATTCAAGTACTAACCAGGCCCATCCCTGCTTAGTTTCTGAGATCTAACAGTATTGGACACCACAGTGGTAAGGCTGTAGGCAACCTCAAAATTAAATTAAATTAAATTTAAATTTAATTAAAAAGGGACCAAGGGCATAATGGTGGAGTGCTTGCCAAGCACGCACAAGGTCCTGAGTTTAGTCCCAAGTAAGACAAAAAAAAGAAACCACTGTAGAGTGTACTATGCAAAAATATAAATGGAAAAAATAATAATAAATACTTAAATGACAAATAGAGAATGCCAAATAATACTTAACTGTGATGAATAAGAAAGAGGATAAAAGTAGGGATATGTACAATTTTTGAATGTGTTTATTGGTGAAATGTTTATTAAAATCATTCATTTTTCCATCAAATTGTCAGTACAGTAAAATTTCTGCTATATTTGTTTTGTAAAAAAATTGATTCATAAAATTACATGTATTTATCCTATACCTCAGGATGTTTTGAAGCATAAACTAAAATGGTTGACTCTGGCTACTTAGCATATATGCTATCTCAATTTCTTGTCCTTTTATGGTAAAAAAAGATAGTGAAACTGGATGTCATTGCCTTATTCCCAATGTTTGAGAAAAAGGTTTTAATTTTTGCACATTATTTATAATGCTAGCTGTGAGTTGACCATGTACGGCTTTTATTTTGTTGATGTACATTACTTAAGCTATATTCATTTGTTCAATTTTTTTAATCCTGAAAGAATATTCACTTTTGTTAAATGCTTATCTTGTGTCTATTGAAATGATCGTATTTTTTGTAATTCATTGTACTATTGGGATATATCAAGCATATTGACTTGAATATATTGAATCATCTTTGTGACCATGGGAAGAATCCCACCTGATCATGGTAAATGATCTTTATATTTATCCACTTATTTATTTTTTCAGTACTTGAGGCTTAAACCCATGGCTTCATGCAAGTATTCTGCCACTGAGGTGTGCCCCCATCCTCTTTTTTATTTTGTTTTATTATTTATTTATTTATTTATTTATTTTGTGTGGGGTGCTGAGTATTGAACTCAGGGCCTTGCAAGTGCTAGGTAAGCACTCTACCACTGAGCTATATCCCCACTCCTATTTTTTTATTTGTATTTTGAAACAGGGTCTCCCTACATTGCGCAGGATATCTTTGGCCTTGAACTTACCATCTTCCTGCCTTTGCCTCCCAAGTAGCTGGAGTTAAAGGTGTGTACCACAACTGAATGAACTTTTTAATATGTTGTTGAATTTTGTTTGCTAGTATTATGCTTATGGTTTCTTGTGAGTATGTTCATTAGAGAAGTTGGGTTGCAGTTTTATTTTGTCTGTACCATTCTCTTTATGTTATCAGAACACTGGCCTCTTAAACTTTGGAAACATTGCCTCCTCATTTTTTGAATAGTTTGGTAATTGACACTAGTTTTTGTTTAAATTTTGGGTAAAATTCAGCAGCAGGTCATTTAATTTCCATATATTTGAATTTTCTGAAGTTCCTCCTGATACCAATTTCCAAATTATGCTCTGAATGGCTAATTGATATGATTTCAGTCTTCTTAAATTTATTAAGACTTGTTTTGTGTCCTAATATGATATATCCAAGAGAATGTTTCATGTGCATCTAAGAATGTGTGTTCTGTATCTATTGGATAGAATCTTTTTTAAATGTATGTTGTGTCCATTTGGTCTGAAGTTTAATTCTCTCTCTCTTTTTTCCTTTCCTTTCCTTTCCTTCCCTTCCCTTTTCTTTTCTCTTTTCTCTTTTCTTTTCCATTTTGGAGGCACCGGGGAACAAACCCAGGGCCTTGTGCATGGCAGGCAACAGATATTTTCCCACTGAGCTACATCCATATGCTCTGATGTTTCTTTAATGATTTTTTTTAAAAATCTGGATGATAGGTCAGTTCTGAAAATGGGATATTGAAGTCTACTATTTTTCAGGTTTTGAAGTCTATCTCTACCTTCAAATTTGTTATTCTTTGCTTTATATATAGGTGCTCCATTGTTGGGTACTTTTATACAGAAGGTACCAAAAACGATTAAAATGGTAATACTTCATATATACCAATAACAAAAGATGAATACAAATCACATTTGACTTCTACAATTACAAGAGGTGCTCAGATGGTTACCATAGCAGAAGCAGCAGGACTTGTTGTGAGAGGCCACCCAGATTTCCCCTGTGCACATCACACACAGTACCATGTGTCTCAAACTTATCACAAATGTGGGCAATTGTTATGTGTGTTGAAGGATCCATTGCACACTCACACCTCCATTGTTGTATTTCCAAAACCTTGTCAAATTTCAAATACCACTTCAAGGTGGCCCTGTGCTGCTCCAATGACATCCTTGATTCCTCCATTTTCTTCCACTGTCCTGCCTGTCTGATGCGATGCTACCAATCATTTGATTAATGCCATCTTTTGAGTGAACATCATCCTACATTTTCCTACTGCAATGCCATTCAACTTCAAAAAGTAATAAACTGATCATGTCTCTTAAAATATATGTACTTGTTTTGGCACCCCCAGTATTTATGATTGTTACATCTTCTCACTGAATTGAACCCTTTATAATTATATAATGCCATTTGTTGTCTCTCTTTACAGTTTACTCTTTAAGTCTCCCTCTCCCTCCACCCACCTCCATTGCATGGAATATATTTTTCTATCTTTTTAGGTTCAGTCTACTTCATTTCAGTCTACTTGTGTGCTTACAGTTGAAGTGATTTTCTTTGTAAGGCATGTATAGTTGAATCTTTTCTAAATAATTCTCTCAGGCCCCATGTGTTGAGAATGGAAAATTTATTATGCTTATATATTTATTATGCATGTTATTACTCAAGTTAATTATTGATAGGTAAGGGCTTACAGCCAGTCATAGTGGTGCATACCTGTAATCAATATGCTGTGGAGGATGAGACAAGGGGATCACAAGCTCAAGAACAGCCTGGATAACACTTTGCCTACAGCTATGCCACCGTGGCATCTGATCTCATCAGGTCTCAGAAGCTAACCAGGGTCAGGCCTGGTAAGTACTTGGATGGGAGACCACCTGGGAACACCAGGTGCTATAGGTTTGGGAGAAGGACCTGGCAACCCACTCCCAAAAATCAATCAGCCATTGAAAGCCTTATGAACAGCAGAGAAACACTGACAATAGTGCCGGGAATGACACAGCGTCAGGGAGTGTTTTGTCTGTTTTACGTAGGGTTGCTATGAGTCAGACTTGACTTGACATCCCCTGACAACAACAACAAGGGTTTACTACTGGCAGTTTATTGTTCACTATGTTATGGTTCTTTTTCTTTAGAAAAGGTAACTCCATTCTTTTCTGACATGTAAGGTTTCTGCTGAGAAGTACACTACTATGCATATGAAACTTCACTGTATGCTTGTTCCCTTTTTTAAATCTTCAGTCAGGATAATCTTTGTCTTTGACATTTTTTTCAGTGCTGTGACATCTAAACCAGGGCCTTGCACATGCTATGCTAGCACCCCACCACAGAGATGCATGCCCAGCCTCTTTCATTTTTCGTGCTGAGACAATTTGATCTGAATGTGTCATTACAATGCTCCTATGAGGGTCCAAGTATCTGCACTTTTTTTGTGGATCCATCACTTTCTACTTCTGATAAGATCTTGGGTGATGTATTTCTTCCGGACTCTCCATTTTGGGGGCATGCTTACACTATGACTCCTGTTCCCTGGTGGTTCTAAGAAAACTAATTGGTTCTAAGCTTGTATAGCTTTGTTGTTCTTACAAGGATGGCAGTGATGTTTGGATAGAAGAACATGGAGTGAAGTGTCCTCATTATATTGGGGATATATGATATCAACATGACTTTCACTATTTTCATCTGGTGCCATTGAGTCAGGTCCAACTCATAGAGACTAGAGACCCATGTACAAAAGAAGGAAACACTACCCAACACTGTGGCACATACATGATCTTTTTATGTTTGAGTTCAATGCAGTCACTGTGTTTTACTTTTTTGGAGTTGTGCCACATCAGCAAAAGGAGGTCCCAGGGGCTTTATTCCATTCCTTTCATTAAGGTTGACTCTTAACTTTAAGGAGGGAGTTCTTCCCTAGTTGTTACTTGAATGCTTTCCAGACTGGAGGGGGGTCATTTTCTTATACCATATTTGACAGTGCTTCTCTGATATTCATGGGATTTTCAATGGCTAATTGTTTCAGGAGAGTGGGATTCAAAGTCCTGCTCCCTAGACTGGTTAGTCTGGAAACTCAGCTGAAAACTGTCCACTGAAATACTAGTAGCATAGCTTTCAGCATCACAGCAACACGTAAGCCCCCATGCCATGACAAGCTGACAGACTTTAACTAGTGATGTTAAAATTGGCCACTTGGTTAATTGTTATGGCTATATAAGATAAATATCTACATTTATGGAAGTTGAAATATATTTTCAATAACTCTTAAGAAGAATTCTAAGTGATGAGAATTGTTTCACAGTTTTTCTTCCAATGATAGATCAATTAGGTCATGGTATAATTGATATACATGTTATATCTTGCAACTACTTAGAAAAAAGTGGAATTATTATCAAATACTGACTTAGTGGTTAGTATATGCTTGCTATCAGTGTACAGTTTTCATATACTATTGCTTCATTCCATCCTCACAATATCCCAGCAGGTAGGCACTCCTACCACTACCATGGTCCAGTTTTGCATATGAACTATAGCCCTATAAGACAGGAACTGAAGATTCTTGATCTGTGTTTCCATAGTCTTTGCTACATCAACTACATAAGAGTATCTTTCCTCTTATGGATGTTTTCTAGGACTAGTTTCACACATTTTATTCTACCACATGCTTATGAAGTTATTTTTCTAAATTACATTTTAAATATTGTCTTAAATATTGCTTTTATATTTATAAGTTGATGATTCATGCAGAGTTAATTTTGTACTTCATATGAGGTCAGTGGCTAGATTTTTTTTTAACTTCCTAAAATATTTAAAACTCCACCTTTTTGTTATTGATCTTTTTTAATTGATATAATACTTATTTATGGGGCAGAGTATTTTAATGTGTTTGTAAAGTATATAATGAGCAAATCAGATCAGTTAGCATTTCTTCTTTAACATCATATCTATATATTAGAGAACTCAAGACTTATAGTTATTCTCAAATATATAATAAATCATTATAAACTATAGCTATTAATCTGTTCATATGTGCATATCTTTTAAGCTATTTTTTCACTGGTGTATTTCTCTATTTTGTACAAATGCCATAATCAGCAAGATCCATCATTTAATACAAAAAATAAAACCAAACCAAACAGAACAAAACTTAAAGGCAGGGGGTATCACTCAGTGGTACTGGGTTTGCCTAGAATGATCAAAGCTCGTGATTAAAACTCTGGTGCCTGCATAAAACAAATCACCCCATAATTACCCCATAATTCCATTAAGAACTGATTATCTTATCCACTGTGCTATTCTATAATATGCTATTTTATATTGAAGAAGAGAGGAGTAAGAGCCTTCTTTGCATCTATACCAGTCTTCCAAGCTGTACCTTGAACAACAAGGAGGGTCTTGAATTTTAGAACACTCTCTTTCCAATATCCTTGTAAATCTTAGGCAACCCCCTAAGCTGCCAATACTCCTCTGTCAGTTTCTTTTTTAGTGTACTTTCAGCAAATTTATTAGAAATAATGACTCTTATGTTTTTGTCCCTCCTTCCTGGACTATTGGAACCTTCTCCCCACCCTCCAGATAGAAGTGTGAGAGCCTATGCAGACCTCCTGGCCAAGTACAGAGAGTGTAAGATACTTCTTGTTGAAAGGAGAGAGAAAGAGGGCCATGGTGGCACACACTGGCTGTCCCAACCACTTAGGAGATGAGGCAGGAGGATCATGAGTTTGACGCCAGAGGCAGCCTGCCTCTGCCTCTGCTAGAGGCAGAGGAATTTAGTTATACCCTGTCTCAAACTAAAAGATAAAAAATGGACTAGGGGTGCAGCCCAGTGGTACAGCATTTGTAATGAGTGTGCAAGGCCCTGGGTTCAACCCTCAAGTACCAAAACAAACAAACAAAAAAGGACCATAGCTTACCAAAATTTTTAGACAGGTGTGGAGGTTCATGCCTGTAATTCCAGTAACCGTGGAGGCAGAGGCAGGAGGATTGCCAGTTGAGGGCCAGAGGCAGTTTGCATAGTTTATCAAGACCCTGACTCAAAACAAGAGATAAATATGAGCTAGGGGTGCAGCTCAGTAGTACAGCAATTATAAAGTGTTTGCAAATCCCTGTTTTTAACCTCCAAGTACTACAAAAAAGGGTTATAATTTTCTGTAAAATGATAGATATATTAAGATTGATTGAATCTCTCTGCAATGTATACATAAACTAAATCCAAATTACCTTACCCCATAATTATGCACAATTGTTTGGTCAATTAAAATGTTTCAAAAGTGATGAATGTTTTCATTATATCGTGTTAATTTTATATCTATTTGGCTTCTATTTGCCACTCATACATTGGGCAGTACTATCATTCTATTAGCCTGCAACTATAGCCCTGTGGCATCTGATCCCATCAGATATCAGAAGCTAAGTAGGGTCAGGCCTGGCTAGTCCTTGGATGGGAGACTGCCTGGGAACACCAGATGCTGTAGGCTTGGGAGAAGGACCTGGCAACCCACTCCCAAAAATCAATGTGCCATTGAAAACCCTATGAATAGCAGAGAAGCACTGACAATAGTGTTTCGTCTGGTGTATGTAGGGTCGCTATAAGTAGGACACCAACTTGACAGTACCACATAACAACAACAACATTATTCTATTAAAAGTATTATATGTTTTGCTAGATATGACAGGGGCTGGGATTTAGCTCAGTTGGTAGAGCACTGCACTGCAGTCTCTGAGGTCCCGAGTTCAATTCCCAGCACCGCAAAAATGGGAGAAGGACCTGGCAATCCACTCCCAAGGCAATCCCGAAGCACTTAGCCATTGAAAACCCTATGAGGGTCGCTATGAGTCGGATACCGACTCGACGACACCTAACCTAACTAAGATATGACAGATAAGTTGTTTTTTATAAAGTGGGAGAAATGAAAATGAGTAATATTTTTTTAAAGAGAATGTTGGTTTACATTATAGTCAGGTTTCTGTCCTTGAAGTGTTTAAAGAGAGGAGAGTCCTCCTTATCTTGCTTCAAGATAGTTGTTGTTGGTGGTGGTGCCCTCCAGGCGAGTCTGATTCATAGGGACCCTCACAAGGTTTTCATTGGTTGATTGTTTCAGGATTGCTTTGGGAGTAGATTGCAATGTCCTCCCATTTTGTGGTGCTGAGGATTGAACCTGGGTCCTCAGAAAGTGAAGAACAGTGCTCTACCAACTGACCTAAACCCCAGCTCTCTTCAAGATGATTAGATGCATTAAGGCGGGTGCAGTGGTCCACGCCTGTAATCCCAGCG
>VMDO01002805.1:57117-158429 GCA_007922755.1 Pedetes capensis
ATATATATATATATATATATATATATATATATATATGCTACCTTAAACTTTCACTTTGCTTATATGTCACATGGGGTGAATGACCTCATTTTGGCTTGGCCATTTGGGACCTAGTGAATGAGATCAATAATGCCCTCTAACAAATTACATTTAACAATGACTTAGTCTGTTTTAATTATGAATGGTGCACAAAGGCATTAATATTTGCAGACAGCACATTGAGATTCTGATTCCAAATACAGTGTGGGGGAGTATTTTCAGCCATTGCAAACTCTGTGAATAGAGGAGAAGCACTAACAATACTGTTTGTACATAGGGTCGCTATCAATTGGATGCTGGATGGCACCTAACAACAACAACAACAACAAAAGTTCCTTAGAGGAAGCAGTTTATGACTGAACACACAAAAAATTAAGTAAGTGAAAACTATGCAAATTAAAGCCAAGGAAGACAAAGGAAGGCTAAGGAGTTGGATAGAGACTGGAGCCTGTAGGTAGAGAAATGAAAAATTTGAGATGTAACAAGGAGCGTATAAGGAATTTTATTTCTTGTCAGCATATTTGGATTTTAGGGGTTTTGTTGGTGGTGGTACTGGTAGTGGTATGTGTGTGTGTGTATGTGTATGTTCATAAGCTACTATGCGGTCTCCTTAGTTAAGGACTCTGCAAATATATCTTTAAAATGGTATTTTGGGAATATGGTAAAATTGAAGAAAAAGAAGAAAAATAGAGTTTGTAGGCAGTTTCTGTACACAGAAAGGAAAATTATGGACCGGGAGAATGAGAGACAGTATGCCCAGGAAAGATGGCTACAAAAAAAGAAAATAAAACATAAAAACAACCTAGGTCCTTTTGACCTAGTTAGAGCTCCCTGTGAAAGGTGCTGAGTCAGACCATAAACTCTCCTCCTGAAAGGGGACAATTCAGCTGTAAAAACCAGTGATGGCTTTCACGTCTTAAATTTACATTTTGGGAATCAGGTGACCCCTGTGCTAACAGCGCCACCTAGCTTCCAATGTAACTGGTAGACCAATGACAAGCTTAAAAAAAAATCTGGAAAAAGATGGACGTCCAGAAACAACAAATTATTGTGTTCATGTCAGCAGGATTTAAAAAAATATATTTCAAACCTGAAACATAGTGCAAAATTGCAGAAGGGGTTTGGTGCAATTCATAATGATTCCCTGAAAAGGTATAGGGGAGACTGGCCCATGTCCAGTTTTAATGTCAGTTCATATAACACAAGGATTAAATATCAAAGTGAATCGTATTAAGCTGATTGATTTTATTTGCAGACACAGATGTATGGGAGTGTGTTACCATGGAAACATACTTCATTTTTGACTACAAAATTGGTTCAGTTGACCTTATACTGTGTGACCTTTATCCTTGGCTAACTGCACATGGGTGTGTTTATATGCACATCATTTTTCTCTTCAGTCACACTGTATTCATAAGATGAATGTCATATCTTAAAGTTTTAGTAGGTTTTTGTTCCTTAAAATATTTTCCAGTGTGATACAGTGTTTGGGTATATTCACTCCAATCACCACATTGGGCTGGAAATTCCTATTATCCCGCCATTGGAAACCTTGTCTCCCAGACTGCTTTAAGTGCTTCCGGAAAACACACAGGAAATGCACCAGGCAACATTTTCCAACACTGCTAGCAAGCCCACATGCTCTGTGGGATGATTACATGCTGGCAGGGAGGACGGTGGCCCCTCCAGGCCAATCCTGTTCGCGCGAGCCAATAATGGCTATGAAGGCACCTGAGCGGCGACACTGCCGGCTTGCTTTTTTTTTTTTTTTTTTTCTTTCTTCTTTAAGGGGCCGACAGAAATTTTCCATAGGTCATTTGAACTGCAAAGACTTAAGTGTAAAATCTTCCATTAAAAAAAAGAAAGTCTCTTTTCGTGCCATTTTTTAAGTTCTTTAAATTTGTGTTAAACCTCGGGTTGGTTATTTTTTCCCAGAAAACATACGTAGTTTTTCCCGCAACACCGTCTTCTCTTTTTATAGTTATATAAACATTAGAATGAAGTCACAGTTTTTTATTGGAAATTTTTAATGTACAACTTAATGTGATTCATTCTGACATACTTTTCATGTGACATTTCCATATATGCATTTTGTTGTACAATATACATATAAGTTCCCCCTTACCCTCTTGTGTGCTTTCTTCCCCCATCCCACCCCCTGACCAATTTTGTTGTTGTTGTAAAGTGCCGCCAAGTCATATCCGACTCATAGCGACCCTCGTAGGGTTTTCAATGGCAGATTGTTTCGGGATTGCCTTGGGAGTGGGTTGCCACGTCCTTCTCCCATTTTTGTGGTGCTTGGAATTGAACTCTGGACCTCAGAGACTGCAGAGCAGCACTCTAACAACTGAGTTAAATCCCAACCCGACCAATTTTGTACCCTTTTCAATATTAATGGTTTTCACTTATTTTACATTCATCTAAAAATTGTGTTTCACTAATATTGAATTCATTATATTTTTAATATACTGCTGCTTTAATGAGCTCCCACACACACACTGGAAGCCATGGAAAAGGACCGGGGAAGAGTTGCCTATTCAAAGTAGACTCCACCTTAATGATGAGAATGGAGTAAAGCTCTTGGATTTCTTTTTGCGGATGTGGCAAGATTCAAAATGAGAAATAACATAGTGGCTGTGCAGTGGGCTCAAACATAAAAAGATCTTGTGTGTGGCACATTGTTAGGTAGTATTTCTTTCTAATGTACATAGGGTCTCTATGAGTCAGACTTGAGTGCACTTAATAACAACAGCTTTAATAATTTATTTTCCTTTTTTAATTGATTATTATTAAAAAATTTTGCAAAAAATACCCTTAATATGAGAGAACTCAGAAAATTCAAGGTCAAATTTTCTCAGGTGTCTGAATATTCCATTATAAAATTTTTTTTAATTTTTAAAATTTGTATAAATTTGAAAGAAGTTGCAAAGTATCTTTTGAAACAGTTACTACAGTTTTTCTTTTCTGTGTGTTCTGACTTCTTCTACTTCCTTACTGTAGTCCCTGCCTCAAAATTCATCCTTCAATCCCAAAGTTGTTTTGCTGTTTGGTTCTGCTGTTTTGTACCAATACTAACAACAACAACAACAACAACAACAACAACAAAGGTTTTGAATTGGTCTTTGTGGCAGGTACTTGCACATGAAAGCAGTCATAGATTATATTTTAATAGAGGGGTCTGAAATGTTCCAGTAAATGCTATTTGCAAGTACTGGTTTAGACGGGGAAAGCCACTTTCTGACCCTGCAGCTCAGTGAACTCATTCCTTATGGTAAACAACAATGTAGTTTATACAACCCCCAAAGTCTTTTATATCCTGTTTTTGTTGTTAAGTATTTTTATTTTACCTCATTTCATACTTTATGATGAAAAATTTGAAGCAGTGTTGGAGAGATAAGAGACATTCAGGTCTGCTGTATTTGATTATTTGATATTATTTTATCATCTTTTATACTTTCTTCACAGTATTGATCATCCTGATGTTTTTATGTTGATGGAAACAAAAAAGAAATAAAATGAAAAAAAAATAGGATAGTCTATCTTCTGACCCTGATTCCCCCATTGTAAACTGCAGTGTGCTACTAACATTAAGGCTTTGATGTCCTCCTTTCCTTACATATGGTTGTTAAATATATTAGTATATATCATTATAGTTGTTTCTTTGTGTGTGAAAAGAATATTTAGTAATACCATAAGGGGCACTTATAAACTGCAGTTACTGAAAAGTATTGCAGATCCCCAGGTCTGCAGGAGGTACCTGAAGTTCTCCAGCCTTGTGCTAAACTTGCAGCCAGTTTGGATCCATTTTTTGTTTTGTTGTGTGCTATCAAGTTGGATCTGACTCAGCAACCTTATGCACAACAGAACAAAAGACTACTCAGTACTGTGCTGTGTACAGTGTCTTTTTATGTTTGAGCCCATTATTACAACCACTATGTTTCTCCTCATGTTGAGTCATACCACATCAGCAAAAGGAGGTCCCAAGGCCTTCCCTCCATTCCTATCATTAAGGTGGACTCTATACTGAGGTACCTCAGGGCTGGGATTTAGCTCAGTTGGTAGAGCACTGTGCTGCAGTCTCTGAGGTCTGGAGTTCAATTCCCAGTACCGCAAAAATGAGAGAAGGACCTGGCAATCTACTCCCAAGGCAATCCCGAAACAGTCAGCCATTGAAAACCCTATGAGGGTTGCTATGAGTCAGATACCAATTCGATGGCACCTAACAACAACAACAACTATATTGAGGTGGCAACTCTTCACCAGTCATCTCTTGAATGTCTTCCAGCTTGGCGGGCTCATTTTCTGGCACTATATCTGACAGTGCTTCCGTGCCATTCACAGGGTTTTCAATGGTTAGTTGTTTTGGGAGTGGGCTACCTGCCGAGTCCTCCTCCCTAGTTTGTGTTACTCTGGAAACTCAGCTGAAACCAGTCCACCATGTATGGCCCAGCTGGTATCTGAAATATTGGTGACATCACTTTCAGCATCACGGCAACCCACAGGCCCCCACAGCTGACCGACAGGTGGATCTGTCTGTAATTGATAAAAATCTCATTAACAAGGGAGTACAAATAATGTCCTCCTGCAATGAGAGAAAGCTTCCTAAAACATCCTGCAATATGGAAATTGAAATAAATTGTGCATTTCTCTTGCCCCTACTCCCAGCTTTTTCTCTTTTTAAATGAGTGGTTCATATAAGTTTCCTGAATATGGATTCGGGGTCATCTGTTCCCCTTCTCAATGTGCAAATTTATTAAATCTCCTTTCTCTGCTTTTCATCGTTACTTGTCCTTTTAATTGAGGTATTGGAGGACGGTTTGGGCAAGCCTAAATCCAGGAATTGAGACTTAACCCTAAAATCCCATAACAGTACTTAAAGCATGGTCAGGACCATCACCATCACCACCAATATAGGCACTATCAGATTAATTAATTAATTTATTTATGAGACAGATTTTTGCTGTGTAGCCCAAGTCAGCCTGAAGTATGCAGTCCATATTGGCCTTAAACTCAAGATCCTCTTGCCTCTGTCTCCTGAGTGCTGGGATTATAGGTGTTCACCACCACACCTGACTCAATGAGGTCTTTTAGATATGTTATTATACTTCATATTTGTTTTACTCAGCAAATCTTATATAACACTATGTCTAAATAGTTTACAAATGTTAAATCATTTAATAAATGCTATCAAATGGAAATCCTTCCTTCTCCATTCCCCAAATGTAATTATGTTTAGTCATGATAATTTTTATATAGCTTTTTTCTTGTTCTTGAACATATATAATTAAGATTTGTCTTTAGTCTTTCTAGTAGCATTTTACTTTTTTGGTTATATTTGTCTTTTATTTAAATTTATTTTAACTAATATATAAAGAAATAAAATGTGCATATTTATGGGCCAAAGGCAGTGAGAATTTGCAGGGTATTAGACAGGTTGGGGTGAACTCTGAATACAGCATTGTTGTGGTTAGGTGTCTTTGAGTCTCATCCAACTCATGGTGCCCCTCAGTGTTTTCACTGGCTGATTGTTTTGGGATTGCTTCAGGAGTGGATTGCCACATCATTCACCCATTTTTGCAGTGCTGGGGAATGAACCCAGGCCTGCAGAAAGTGCAGAACAGCACTCTACCAAATGAGTGAAACCCCAGCCTGAGCACAGTATGGACAAATGGAAATTTAGGCAAGGATCAGTGATGGAAGATAATCAAGAGGTAATGAGAGGAGGAAGGAGAATCTGGCCAAACCAACCTAACAGGATTCTTGCTGAAACTTCTTGTTGGCTAAGGTGAGGGTGATCAGTCCTTACCCTCCAGTCAGATGGCAGATGCAGAGGGATGAAGAGATATGAATGGTGGAGGAGCTTGTGCAAAATGGACTTATCAGGATACTTACTAAAAACTGGATTTTAAAAGGAGGTACACACATGGGTCCAGAAGAAGATTCAAGAACCTAACTAAAGTTTGGTTCAGCAAAAACACTTGTCAGTGTGTTTAGACCTTTTATATAGTGTACGTAAGTGTATTATTAACTTCACTTAGTACTTAGGGGCCATTTTGTGTCTGATATTCACAATAAATGGAGAAAAGATTGAGGTTGTCCAAGATTTTGCTTTGCTTTGGCTCTATAATCAACACCTGTGGAAGCAGCAGTCAAGAAATAAAAGGACACATTGCTCTGGGAAAAGCTGTGGCAAAAGATGTTTTTAGAGTATTGAAAAGTAAAGATATCACATTGAAGACGACAAAAGGAATCATGTTGAAAAGTGACTTATAATTCACTGCTGCTGTTGTTAGATGCCATTGAGTCAGTTTCCAACTCATAGTGACTCTATGTACTACAAGCGAAACACTATTGTCAGTGCTTCTCTGCTATCCATAGGGCTTTCAATAGCTGATTGTTATTAGGAAGTGGGCTGTTAGGTCCTTCTCCCAAGCCTACAGCACCTGGTATTCCCAAGTGGTCTCCCATCCAACTACGAACCAGGACTGACCCTGCTTAGCTTCCAAGATCTGACAGGATCCAATGTCACAGTGGTATGGCTGTAGGCTCATTTCTGTAGTACTTAATTTTAATAACTTACATACATATGAATACATTTTTGCTTCATTGATTTCCCAGGAGTTTTATGAATGTAAAAGTCTCCAGTGCAGATGATGAAAGTCTGCAGAGATCCTAGATCACTTACATTTTCTTCTTTCATTGGTCCCAATTATAGAAATGTTGGTGTGATTCTTTTGGAAAGATGCCCCACAACTGGAAAATATTTACTTGGTTTTTGTCCCTGAGGGTGTATCTCTGAGTGAGTCTGTGTGAGTGTGTGTGTGTGTGTGTGTGTGTGTGTGTGTGTGTGTGTGTGTGTATACACATTTGACCAGAATGATGATGATGATGTTAGGTGCTGTCGAATTGGGATCCGACTCATCGTGACCCCATGTACAACAGGGAAACACTATCATCAGTGCTTCTCTGCCATGCATAGGGTTTTCAATGGTGGACTGATTTTTGGGAGTGGGTTGCCAGGTCCTTCTCCCAAGCCTACAACACCTGGTGATCCCAGGCAGTCTCCTGTCCAGGGACTAACCAGGCCCGACCCTGCTTAGCTTCAGAGATCTGATGGAATTGGATGCCCCAGGGCTAAGGCTGCAGGCTTGACCAGGATAGTTGTGGGGAAAAATGATTCTAGGTAAAATTCTGAAGATATGGTATGTGTCAGAATTCCTTTTTAAGTTTTTTCTTGATTTTTAAAATGTTTGTGTTGTATACCAGTATTTCAACTAGTAAACTGTTGGAGAAATTAAGAATGTATTTTTTGAATAACTGGTGTCAATGGCTGGAAGCTTTGTAGAGGTGTGGTCAGAATATTAAAAGCCATCCACTCTTTAGCTCAGTGTTAGTGTAATTCCTTAAATCTTACTAGTTTTCTCAAACTAATTAGTGTAATTTATATTCTGTTAATATTTGTTCAAATTCACAAAGCTGCCCCCACCTGTGTCACTCTGTTTATATAAATCTATAAAGCCATTGGCCATTTACTGTGGACAATTTCTGTTGGCAGTTTCAAAAGTAATTTATATGGATAGGATGAAATTACTTTCCATTTATTATTATCCTTTGATATTTAAATTTCTAGTTTAAAATTATTTTGGTGCAAGAAGCAATGTTGGAACAAACATTCCTAGCCATATAACTAAATTAGCATATAAATTTCTGTAAGAGAAATTCATAAGGTCAAAGAGTATTCCTTTAAAATCCTGCTAGTCATTAACAAATTGGATTTAAAATCTCAAATGATAGTGTGCTTGTCTTTCACTTGCTTTTGTAGATAGACTCAGAAGCATTTATATACACACATGTATCTCTTTGAGGCTGGATTTAGCTCAGTTGGTAAAGTGCTGCTCTGTGCTCTCTGAGGCCCTGAGTTCAATCGCCAGCCCTGCAAAAATGAGAGAGGATGTGGTAATCCACTCCTGGAGCAATCGCAAAACATTCTGCCATTGAAAACCTTATGAATAGCAGAAAAGCACTGGCATTTAGCCAGGCGTGGTACTGTGTCGGGGAGTATTTCATTCTGTCATACATAGGGTCTCTGAGTCAGACCTGAATTGACAGCACCTAACAACAACAATGATGACACCAGGTATCTCTTGATTTACAATTTCATTTGTATAACTTAACCATTTTGCTTTTACTAGCTGTTTTGCTGTTTGTGTCCCTCACTGGAGACTTTACCACATTACTGAAATACTGTATCAGGTCAACTGAAACCAAAGAAAGACAACCTGAGGAGAAAGAAGAGACTGCTGAGAAAGAAGCATTGTCAGAAAGGAATTTGAGGCTGATTTTCCATAGATTTTAGTAATTAGAGTTTAGTCTGTGTGTTCCATGTCCATATATTAAGTACCAATACATAAAGTGACACTTTATGTAGTTGCATAGAAATACAGTGAGCTTATTTTTCATATGTCCGGCAAAATCCTTGTTGGAACTGACCAGTATTCTTCAAAGATCAAGCATGTTTTCATGGACCCAGCATGTGTTTGGATTGTGTTTCTGAACCAGCATCTTGAGACTTTCTTCTCTTTATGTAACTCTAGAGAATGGGACAACGATTTTCTACTTTGCCAAGTGTTAGGTTCCTGATCCTTCTCCTGGGCCCACCTGTATACTTCTTTGCAAAACCCAGTTTTAGCAAGAATCTTGGTAAATCACTTTAGCTAGAACTACATCCCCTACTCCTGATACAAAACCAGGTACCCCATCTACCATCCACCAGTGGTGTGGTCATGCTAGCCTATCCTCAGAAAGAACTATTAGGGCAGTTTAACCAGAATGCCTCTTATTGTTACCTCCTTTTAGTTTTTCATATACTTTCCCCCACCCCAATCCTTGGTTATAAATTCCCACTTGCCCAGGATGCATTCTGTATTAAGCCCCATTTCTCTACCCCACTGAAAAGCCCCATTGCTCTGTCCCTTTACCTATACAAGACAGTCCTGAATAAATCTTCCTTTGCTTTGCATTAACAAGTATCATTGAATATTCTTTTTTCTTCCACAGATGTTTTGAGGAAGGGAATAGAAAAGTCTCACTGAATCTCCACATAGGTGAAAGTATTGTCAGACATTTTTTCAGGTAAGGACCATCCTTCTTCTTCTTTTGTATTTGTCAATAAAATCATGCATTCAGTGTAGGGTTTTACAATTTTATTTAAGAGACAACTGCTTTTCAAATAAAGTTCTAGCACACATTACCTGGGACCTGATGCATTTTCTGAGAATAACTTTCAACAGGACTGGACACCAAAATGAGCTCCACTAATGTTAGCACCAATTGTAGTTACTTCCCACATGGATTTGTTCTTATTTTGCAAAAATCCTCAGTGGTATATTTCTTTTTCACATGTTAGATGTGTTCAAGCTGATTTTGATTGTGGCCACATCCCTCCCTTGGGACCCTACCCTGAACTGGAGGACTGAGAACTGAAGTGACCCAGTCAGAGGTCATCAAACTTGCTTTTCAGCCTGAAGTGTCTTTGTCATCCCGAGGTGTTTAGAGTGGTTACTAGAACAGTCAGTGTTCTTTCTCTGTCTCACCTTCTCCGTTTTCTCCTTGGATTATCTTCTTGTCGTACAACAATGCATTCTGTGGTCGCACACTTAGGTCTTGCATCAACTCTACATTTGGCTCTCAGAGCATCATTCCATGTATTATAATAGGAATGTCTGGGCTAAAATTAAATCACGGACAAAAATGTCCTTCTGAAGTCTAAAATCAAAGAATGCTAATACCTCATCACTGGGAAGCCAGAAAACTGTACCCCCCCAAAATGATGCAGGATATAGGAACTCTGGGGCATGGCTCAGTGGGAGAGCACTTGCCTGACATATGTGAGCCGCTGGGTTTGATCCCCAACATTGTAAATCAAAACAAAACAAAGCAGAAAGAGGGCTGGTTGCTTTAGTGCATGCTTACAATCTCAATGAATCCGGAGGTAGAAGCTGGAAGATTGCAAATTTGAAGCCAGGGGCAGCCTCCATAAACTAGTGAGATCCTGTCTCAAAGTAAAAAAATAAAAAAAGGGCCTGGGGGTACTGCTTAGTACATGCAAAAGACTGTGTATTCAACCCCCTTGCACTGCAAAACAAAAATGATGGTAGGTGTTGATAGCAAAATTAGTGGTGTTGTCAATAACCTTGAAGTGAAAACTAGATGTACGTAGTAAAAGTCCATGCTCCATAGAGTTGGGAAGAAGAAGGTGCAAGTTAGGTAAAAATGAATTACAGAACTGTGGGTGCATCCTTAATTAATCTAGAAGAGGGCAAACACGAGCAATTATAAGACTACTTGCACATCTAAGGAGAGTACCTGGTGGTACCTGGAAACAAGCGTGACCCAAGTCAGCTTGGTAGTTTAGTGTTAGGAGGGTTAGGATTAGGGTCAGGTGATGATGACACCACAGCACCATTAGCAGCTGCAGTCCCTGTGTGGCTGCTTTCTTGATCCAACTAGTTAACAGGGATCCAACTCCTGGTACCTGGTACTAAAGTGCTTAATGACTCCAGTGATAAGGTGGAAATATCTTTCTACTTTTTATCTACTCCCAAGATGTTGTTGTTGTTGTTAGGTGCTGTTGAGTTGGTATCCAACTTATAGCAACCCTACATATAACAGGGAAAACACCATTGTCAGTGCTTCTCTGCTCTTCATAGGGTTTTCAATGGTGGATTGATTTTTGGGAGTGGGTTGCTGGGTCCATCTCCCAAGCCTGCAGAACCTGGTATTCCCAGGTGGTCTCCCATCCAAGTACCAACCAGGCCCAACCCTGCTTAGCTTTTGAGATCTGATAGGATCAGACACCACAGTGCTATGGCTGCAGGCCCCAAGATGTTAGCAAACCATTAAAGACATCCCCCCTCCTGGTCTCATGTGTGACTGTTGCTTAACCCAGGTTAACTCCCTAGTTTTAGGCCCAGGAGAATTTGGGACCTTGCCAAATGATCCCGCTATCTCTGTACTGATGGTGACAGATCCAACCTCAGATTATGCCTGTGGGGACACCCTGGAGAGAGAAAACTACTTAAGGCAGTGCCAGTACTCATAAAGTCCACTTCAGATCATTAGCAGCTTATAAGTAAGAGGAGGAAAAATGATAAAATCACTGGCACAAAATATAAGACTTTTTAAGAACTGTAGCTAAAAGGAAAAAGAAGGTGGAACAGGGTGGGACTATATGAGATGAGGGGCCAGACCAGGCACTACTGCCCAGAGATATTTGGCCCCTTCTTCATCCCTCTTTCCTATTACCAACTGGTATCTACCCAATATCTACATGTTGAAACCTTATCCCTAATGAAATAGTATTTAGAAGCCATTAGGATTTGTCAGTGTCCTAACGTCTCTGGCTGTTAAGAGGATGGATGCTGCTGCTTCACCCTTTGTGTCCAGGAGTGGACTAATGTGTTCAATGCAGCCTGTAAATGCCCCAATACTTCTCTTCCATGGGGTTACACTGTATTGTGTGTTAGACAGAAGTTGTCCCTTTAATAGCTTCTTCAGCTTCGTGTAGAACTATATCGCTATGTTGGTTCAAGGATTTTGATTTTGGTACTGGAAAAGCAGAAGGGATGGGTGATCAGTAGCTGGTTGATGAAGTTTTGTGATGACTGGAGAGGAAGACAACAGTGTTTCTTCATTACACCATAAGCCTAGGAGCCATGGAGTTTGTGTGCCATTATCTGCCTGCTGGAACACTAGTCTTACTTTAGTCATCTCTGTCTTGTACCAGCCTTTTGTGTTACTCATACAGGGTCCAAACTTTCATTTTCAGTAAGTTTATGGATAGTAAAAGGTCTAGCAATACAGTGTAAAATGGTAAATAAATTCATCATCTAGATTATAGGAGTCACTGGGATAATCATTGTTGTCTTGTAATAGCATCTTCCATCTCCTGTCCCTAATATCCACTCTTGCCTCTGGAATCTGCCATTTTTCAGACTCCACATATTGAATGAGATAACATAGTTTTTATCTTTCTGTATCTGATTTATTTCACTTAGCATAAAATCTTCCAGGTTAATCTGTGTTGCTGCAAATAGCCAGATCTCATTTTTATGGCTAAATAGAATTTCAGTATCTTGCATAGGGGGGAGTGTGGGTATGTGTGTATTTGGAATTGAACCCATGGCCTCATCCATGCTGATTATGCAATCTACCACTGAGATACATACCCAGCCCCTGTCAGATATTTTTGTATAACAGCACAAATAGACTGAGGCATCTACTCAGGGAGAGAGACCCAGGAAAGATTTTCAGTGTAATAGGAAAACAGCCCCATTCAGGAAAGATAAGGGGAAGATTTCATAGCTATTTTTTCATTCAAAGTTACTCCTGTGACAAAAGACAGATGAGCAAGAGAAAATAAAATGATAGAACTTGAGGGTGGGGAGTTATCTGTTTTTAGGAATATACCACAGATTGAAACCAGGGCCTCATGCACATTAAGAGAGTACTCTATTACTGAACTAAAAACCCTGCCCCAAAGGTTTGCTAACATGAATACTCAAATAATGTCTAGCTATCGTGGATTCCAGCTTTTATAGCATCTTCACCAGACAGTACTGCATTTTCAGACAAGAAAGAAGACAAAGAACTTTGAGCTATGGAACATCAACTCATGGAAAGGTAAAAAATGGCAGCTAAAGATTAGTAAAGGATACTGAATGCCACACCTGGTATTATGACTAAAATTATCACAGGATAATCTTTGTTACCCCTGGTGGAAGCAAGGTGAGGGAATAGGATACCTTTCTCCCGCATAAATCTATCTCCTGGTTTTAGGCAAGTACAGGGAAAACAGAGAACTTTCTCCCATCTCTTTTTTCTTACTACCTATAGTTGAACAGTCCTTCATATTTTGTGGTGGCATATTCTGGCCTGTCACAAGAGCCATGGAAAAGAGGGTTGCAGGCCATGGAATAAGGGGATAATCCCTACTCACTACAAGGAGTTAGGAAAAAGACCTTCTGCCTCATGATGTACCTTTGAAAAGAAGCATAAGACTAACCCAGGTTTAGAGGCTATACGCAAATTCTTAAGTCTGTCTTGGGGCTGGAGGAATAGTATAGTTCAGTAAAAGAGCACTTGCTTAGCATGTGTGAGGCTCCAAGTTCAACTGATGGTACCATAAAAATAGATGAATGGAAGAGAGATGAAGAGAGGGAGGGAAAAGAAGAAAGGAAGGAAGAAAGGAACAAAGGAAGGAAGGGAGAAAATCTGTCTCAGGGGTAGTGGTTCAGGTGACTGACTCACTAATGGATCCCTAATCAACTAATAAGGAGTGAAGACAAATCTTTAAAGTTGCACACTTAAACTGAGAGGTCCAGAGGCCTAATGATGAATGTGATTGTATCTAAGTTGTAGCATTATAGCTGAAATTAAAAAAAAAAACACTCAATGATACTTGTTAATGCACAGTAAAGAAGACCTTGTTTACGACCATTTTAATTGATGATAGGAATCATTGCATAGGGATTTTGCAATGTGTTTAGGGAGCGCAGAAATTAGGGCCAACTCTGAACTCATCATTTGCAAGTGGGGATTTATCAGCCAGGAATGAGGGGCCAGTGGATGTGAATTTATTAAGAAGAAATATCAGTGGTAAGGGGGATTCGGGGTAACCTCACCCACCATGATTTTTATTAAAGATAATCCAGGATTAGACAGCATCTGGGAATTGGTGAAGGATAAAGGAACTGATCATATGCCTTTGCTGCTACTTATCGAGTGGGGAGGAGGATTTCTTGCTAAGCAGATTTAACAGCATTCTTTGCTAAAATTGGATTTTTATAAGGAAGGGCAAAGTGGTGCTTACAGAAGATTGAGAAGCCGAGTATGGGTTGGGGTTGTAGCTCAGCAGTAGAGTGTGTGCTTAACATGCAAACGGCCCTGGGTTCAATCACCAGAATCAAAAAAATAAAAGCAAAACAGCACAAGTCTGATTAAATTTGCATAAAGCAAAGACTCTTTGTCTCCCTTCCAATGTGCATCACCCTCCCTTTTCTCCAGTGCAGCTTACTCTGCTACCTCAATGTATTGGTCAATTGACTGATTTTCCCACTATTGATCACCAATTTGGTTCCATTATATCTTTAAAAGTATATAGCATAAGTTCATTTCTGTTGCCTTATACATCAGAGTCAAGTCAGTATCACAGACTGCCCCCACCATTTATGAATTCTTCATTTTTGTTGTTAACTGTTGGCAATTTAACTGTGTGTATGGCTAGGGATTAAACTGAGGTTACCAAGAATGTTAAACACATAGGCTACTCCCAAGCTACATCTCTAGCCCTAGAATTTAACTCTTAAAAATGTATGTAAGTATAGGGCTGAGGATGGATCTCACTGGTACAGCATCTGCCTAGTATGTAGAAGACATTAGGTTTGATCCCCAGGACCACGAAACAAAAATTAGGCAACTGTAAAAAAAATACTGGGATTATAACTTATTTAAGGAGAGTTAGGGAATAATTGCAAAGATATAAAACTGCTTGTGAGAAATTTAGGAATGATCTTCAACTAAAAGTATAATTCATATTCTCTCTCTCTCTCTTTCCCTCCCTCCCTTCCTCCCTCCCTCTCCCTTTCCCTCTCCCTCCCTCCCTCTCCTCCACCCCTCTCTCTATCTCTCTATTTGTATGTGTGTGTGTGTATATGTGTGTGTATATATATATATACACACACATATACACACACATACACACACTGGTACATATGTACATATGGTAGATATATGCATATATACACACATATACATAGTATACATACAAATACAGACACACATCTTTTTTGGCCAAATTTACTCAATCCTAAAGGCAAATCTATGCATATTTAGGCAGTTGAAAGAATTTAAAGCATTAGGAAAGGAAAATTACCTGAGGCTGGGGATGTAGCTCAGTGGTAGAGCTCTTGCCGTGCATGAGCAAGGACCTAGGTTTGATACCAAGAACCAGAAAGTTAAAAAATTAAAAAAAGGTTGACCTGGGTCTTCACCTTTGTGCAATTGCACCTTCCAATGTCTGTATTTTGGTCTTTCTATTCACATCTACACTTAAGAAATACTTTCATCACCGTAGGAGTGTAGCTCAGTATTAGAGGCCTTGCTTAGTTTGTGTGAGGTGCTGGGTTATATTCCCAACGTAGAAAAAAAAAAACCCTTCATTTCTTTGTGTGATTCATTGTATTTTCTTTGTGTATTGTGCCAACAATAAATTGTACTAGAATTAAATTGGATAACACCGCCCAATATTTGTTAGGGATGTGGTATGTGCCACGTTTGAAATTTTATTTAAGAACCAATTTTGAAGGTTATTAGTTTACATTTAAAAACCAATACGATGCAACAACAACACACACCTTGTTTGAAATCTGTTGTCATACTTTGCCTTCCAATCAAAGACTGAATTTCCTCTGCATGAAATATTTCTTAAATGTATGTATGTTTAGCTGGCTGTGGTGGAACACACCTGTAATCCCAGCACTTGGGAGGCGGAGGCGGATGCAGGAGGGATCAGGAGTGCCAGGCAAGCTTGAACTACACAGGGAGAGCCTATTCTAAGAGAGAGAGAGAGAGAGAGAGAGAGAGAGAGAGAGAGAGAGAGAGAGAGGGAGAGAGAGAGAGGGAGGGAGGGAGGGAGGGAGGGAGGGAGAGAGAGAGAGATAGAGATAGAGAGAGAGAGAGGCGCGAAGAGGGAGAAAATGACCACAAGAGAAAGGTTTTATGGCGGATTGTATCTTAGGTTGTCAAAGTTATTTAAAATTCCTATTCCTGGAGTCCTTTCAGCTGTAGCACTGTGGCATCCGATCCCGTCAGATCTCGGACTACACAGGATCGGGTCTGGTGAGTGCATGGATGGGAGACCGCCTGGGGAACACCAGGTGCTGCAGGCTTGGGGAAAGGACCTGGCAGCCCACTCCCAAACATCAATCAGCCATTGAAAACCCTATGAACAGCAGAGAAGCACTGACATAGTGCCGGGCATGGCACAGTGTCAGAGAGTGTTTGGTTCTGTTGCACTTCGGGTTGCTTACGAGTCGCACCTGACTCGAAGGCACCTAACAACAACGCTCCTGGAGAATTCTGAGGGGAGGGATTTAAGAAAACGGTTATTCTGAACTCTCTTCCTGGCTAGCACAGCCAGAATTGAAAATGAGTACTACGGCTGCAGGTGTCATTACATTTTCTGCACCTGCCAAGCCTGCGCTTAACTAGCACAATCCCAGGAAACCAACGCTGCGGGGCGGAGCCGAAACCGGAAGCACGTCAGCACGTCAGCACGTCGGGCGGTGGCCGCCACCGCGGGCGGCTCTGGGAAGGCAACGTGTTCGTGTTCGGCTTGTAGCACCAGAGCCAGAAGCGGAAGGGATGTGTCGGGGCTGCTGGCGGGCGGCGGGGGTTGGCGTCACATCCCGTCCTGGTTTCGCTTTCACCGGTCGCCAGAGGGTGACGTTTGGTGGTGGTTTTGCTTTTACTTTTAGGATTTTTTTCCTTGTTTGTCTTTTGTTTGTTTTCGCCGGTCCTTGGGGGCTGAACCTGGGACGCACTTTGCAAGCGCTGCTCACCTGAGCTGCACCCCCAGGCCCCTCACTTTTAATTTTGAGACAGGGTCTCGCTGGGTTGTGTCTGCTTCTGGCTGCAAATTTGCCGCCATCCTGCCTGTGCTTTTTGAGTCACTGGCATTACAGGTGTGCGCCCACCGCACCTGTTTTTTGTTTTGTTTTGTTTTGTTTTGTTTTTCTTCTTTTGGTGGTGGTGGTTTTTGTTTGCTTGCTTTTTTGAGACCAGGTCTCCCTTTGTGGCACGCAGTGGCCTAGAATTTGCTGGGTAGCCCAAGCTGGATTCAAATGCACGGTCCAATCTCTTCCACCTGATTTCAGGAATTCCAAGCATGCCCCACTAGGCCCAGCAGGATTAAAAAAACAAAACAAACCAAACACACAGATTTGCAGTACAGTCATATCAATGTATCCTATATGACATAAATTCTAAAAGATTCAACATTGTTTGTTAGCCTTTAACTCCCTTCCTTTGTATCGGGTTTACCAATATAGCCTAAAGAGTGTTCTTGATTTTTTTATAGTGTAACTACATTAAAACATTTGTTATTCTGTGGTTACACAAACCATCCTTGAGCCAATTTTTATGTGCCTTTGTTTTAAGACTTTTTAAAATTTGTGAAAATACTGGGAGTACTTTTAAGTGTGTTTCACAACTTTTTTTTTCAGACATGGTCTTGGTGTGTAGCTCAGGCTGGATAGCCCATGCTGGACTGGAACTCACAATACTCCTGCTTCTACCTCTCAAGAGCTAGAATTATAGCAGGAGTTACTATGCCCAGCTCTTCTTGTTTAGGATAAATGAAATCATTTTAAGCTAATATTTATATGTTAATATTTAATTATTATGTTCATCATGCACACATTTTGTGCACACAACACAATATATGTTATGCACACAGTTTCTTTTCCGTTCTACCATTCTATCATTTTTCAACTAAGATATGTCTAATGACAGGTCAGAGGCAGGAGTTTTTAGAGCATATTTAGAGCACTTTTAGAGCCACAGTGCCACACAATTCTTCTTAAAAGATCACATGTATGTTGCAGAGCATGTCGTTATATTAGTATTTAATTTCCTTTATTTTTTGCAGTACTATGAATTGTGCCCTAGGCCTTACATAAATTAGGCAAAGGGTTTACCACTGAGTTGCACCTCTAGCCCCTTCTTTATTTTTAAGGTAGGGTCTTGCTAAGAGGTACAGCCTGTTAGTGACCTTAACTCACAATCCTCCCAGGTTGACAGTATTACATGTGGGTGCCACAGTGTCTGGTTTTGTTTAGTTACTTTTTTTATTTTGCAGTACTGTGAGTTGAACCCAGGGCCTCATGCTTGCATGCTCTGCAAGTGCTGTACCACTGAGTTGGACCCCAGCCCATTATTTTACTTTTTGAGACAGGGTCTCGCTAAACTATGCAGACTGCCTCTGGTATTGAACTTGAGATCCTCCTGCCTCCACCTCTTGAGTGGCTGGGATTACAGGCATGTGACACCATATCCGACTTATTTAGTTACTTGCGTGGATGTGTGTATTATGTAAAAAATACTGAGTGGTACTTTTAAAGCATGGTAAAGCTGATCATATGAATAAGTGAAGAGACCTCTAAAACAGAGACTTCATATTGGTGGAGAGAGGTTGAATTCAAGTCAGACTAAAACATAGATCAGTGGAATTTACAGCAAAAGAGCAGGTAGGGTGAGAAGATGAAAATTATTAACCCATACAGGGGATCCTGCAAGAAGATGGGTCAGAGTAATCATATATCACCTGGAGGTTGGTGGAGGTCCAGAAATATAATTAGATATCCAGGGTAGGGGATTATTGCTAAACTGAATTAGTATGATTTTTGCTAAAACTAAATTATAAAACAAAGTGCACAAATGGGCCTAGGAAGAGGTTCCAAAGATTGACCAAGTTTGAATCAGCAAAGACTTTGTCAGGGTGAAGAAATTAATTTTTGTGGTGGTGATGTCTGTGTGGTTCTGGGGATGGAACCCAGAGTTTTGTACATGCAAAAGAAATGCTGAAACATTGTGCTACACTCACAACTTAGGAATTCAAGTTATTATGTTGCCTCTCTTTCATCTATATCTCCCTTTTCCAACACACAAAAGCACACTTTGCATGACTTCTAGATTTATATAATTGCAATTTGAACAACTTGATACACTTTTTTTTCTGTGTGATTCTTAACCTTAGCATATAAGAGTATAATTTAAAAGTGAAAATTCCTTGAACATGCTATCTCACCAGAATTTCTTTCACAGGTTTGCTGACCCTGTCGCTCAATGCTGAAAGTACTTTCCCTTATGTAAGTAGAAATGTTATATATCTCTAGCCTCTTCCTCTTTACCTTCCACTTGGATGCATACTCTGTATAATGCACCACTTCCTCTGCCTCTTCCAGATGCTTTTAAATTTTTTTCTTAGCCAGAGTCATTGTGTATATTGCTGAAGCAGTTATACTTTCATTTATAGTGTGATTACTGAATTGATCTCTTTCCTCATTTTCAATATTTGCTTTTCCCTAGTGGTTCTGCTTAACTCTGCTCTACCCTTCTGGCAAATGCTATCATTCTCCCACTTGAGTGTGCAATGCCACTATGTGGGGCTTGTGAAAACATGAGCACAACCTTCAACCTATGGGTTATAATTCATGAGGTCTATATTTGTAGTGCCTACAACCAAACCACTGTGGAATCCAGTCCCATCAGATCTGAGACGCTAAGCAGGATGGGGTCTGGTTAACACTTGGATGGGAGACCACCTGGGAACACCAGGTATCGTAGGCTTGTGAGAAGGACCTGGAAACCCATTCCCCAAAAATAATCAGCCATTGAAAAACCTATGAACAGCAGAGAAGCATGGCAATAGTGTTTTGTCTATTGTATATAGCATCACTGTGAGTTGGACACTGACTAGATGGCACCTAAAAACAACAACATATTTGCAGTGTAGAAGGATAGAATCTACAGTTTCAGGCATGCTAGGTAATTGCTCTACTACTGAGCTTTACCTCCATCAACTTTATTATTTTATTTTGAAACAGGGTCTTGCTAAGTTGCACAGACTGTGTTTGGCCTTGGAACACCTGATCCTCCTTTCCTTGGGCTCATGAGTCCCTGGGAATACAGGCATGTTGTCATGGTGCACAGCATACAGAGTGTGTATTTGGGTCTGAGAATTTTTATTTATAACAAGTGCCAGTGTTAATCTGAGGACAACAGATGGATTGAAATTTCCTATCAACAACCACCTGAGGTGGAGAAATATCGCTGAACCGTACCACATCTGTGGGAACGGCTGAGCTGAATCCCACTTTGAATATGGAAATGAGTGTTTGACAGAGTATAACTCCCTCAAGGGCTGAGTGCCAGAGGTAGGGGATCAGATAGGGAGAGTAACCAACTCAGTCCCATCCCTAATGAATCAGAATCCATAGTAATTTTTCTGTGTTCCTTATAGTTTGAGAATCACTGGCCTATATCTCTTCCCCAATCTCAAGTGCTAGAAGCAAAGCTCAGCTCAGAGAGCATTTGCATGGCTAATGCTTGGTGGCTGCCTTCTAAGTCAGCTGCACCTTAAGATTTTTCTGGATATAACTCAGGTGTGGTATCCTTCCAAGTAGGCAAGGATTTAAAATGCAGGCCTGTGTGATTTGGGTGTAGCTCAGTGGTAGAGTACTTCACTAGCTTAGGCAAGATTGTGGATTCAGTCCCCAGTACTGCAAAACGAAAGAGAATAAAGAGTGTGCCTTGTTGTTGTTGTTGTTAGGTGCCGTCGAGTCGGTATCCGACTCATAGTGACCCTCATAGGCTTTTCAATGGCTGTTTCGGGATTGCCTTGGGAGTGGATTGCCAGGCCCTTCTCCCATTTTTGCGGTGCTGGGAATTGAACTCGGGACCTCAGAGACTGCAGCGCAGCGCTCTACCCACTGAGCCAAATCCCAGCCCCCAGAGTGTGCCTTAGAGGTTTTAAATCTTTCCTTTCCACCTCAGAACATCTGCTGATGGGCCGGGGACTTCCCATGGTTTTCCTGGTGGTGATTCTCACAAGTTATGGAAGTGTCAGAGAGGCAATGTCACCTCCAATATTGTAGTCACCCAAGGCTCTTCTGACAGGTGCACCTTAATACAGGGCCACACCTGACCGAGAGTTCATAGAACTGAACCGAAAAGTTTAGCTGTTTGAAGACTTCAGACACAGTCATGTTTAAGAGGACTAGAATTAAGCTGGTGAGCAGAGTCTCGCTGAGATTCACGCAGAGAATTCCTTAGAATACAGGTGTGTGCATTTATTGCCTCAAAACCACAGGATCTGCTAGTTGCAGGGGTAATGCGCCTGTGCGTGCCTGTAATCTCAGCAGCTGGGGAGGCTGAAGCAGGAGGATTGCAAGTTTGAGACCAAAGGCAGTCTGCATAACTTAGTGAGACCCTGTCTCAAAAAGTAAAAAAAAAAGGGGGGGTGGCTGGTGGTGCAGCTCAGTCATCCAGCACTTGCAAAGCATGCAGGCGCGAGGCCCTGGGTTCAACCCTCAGTACTGCAAACAAACAAATAACAACAACAACAAAAAACCCACCCAGGATCTTTGAATGGTTTTTACTTTTCCAGGATGTGTTCCTGGAAAGTAGACCCAGAATCCACTTTCTCTGCATCCAAAGTCTTCCTTCTGTTAAGGAGAGCCCATCTTTATTTCTAGGTAAGAGAATAGGAGCTACTGTGCTACAGAAACCTATGACATGGAGGAGTTGTAATACAGGTAACAAGCAGAGCCAGTTCCTATATGTCTTCATGTCCTCAAATAGGTCTATCCAGAGAGGAGCTCAATGTCAAAGGAAGCTAGTAGATTTGGTTTTGGTACAGGACCTGATGTTTTGCCTGAAACTTTTGTGCTGTAACTCAGGTGCAGGTCCTAATTTTTCTTTGCATTTTCCAGCCAAATGGTCAATATTGAAAAGTGTAATAGTATAATCATCCAGGCCAATTCTCTATGATACTCTGTGGCCCATTAAAAAAGTTGCTTTTTGGGGTTATGTCTAAGATTGTTGCAAATTGATATAATGGAGAATGTAGATATTCCCAGTATTAGTCATCATCTGTTGTTCACTTGGCCTGGGGTTCAGCTCAGTTGGTAGAGTGCTTTGCTGCCCTCTCTGAGGACCCAGGTTTGATGCCACTGGTATTTCAGACACCAGCAGGGCCACCCATGGTGGACAGGTTTCAGCTGAGCTTCCAGACTAAGACAAACTAGAGGGAAGGACCTTGCAGCCTACTCCCAAAACAATTAGCCACTCAAAACTCTCTAAATAGCAGAGAAGCACTGTCAAACAAAATGTTGGAAATTGAGCCCCCCAGGCTGGAAGGCATTCAAGAAATGACTAGGGAAGAGTTACCTCCTCAAAGTAGTTCTTGTTGTTAAGTGCTGTCAAGTCGGGTCTGACTCATAGCAACCCTATATACAACAGATGAAACATTCCCTGATGCTGTGCCATGCCTGGCACTATTGTCAGTGCCTCTCTGCTCTTCATATGGTTGTCAATGGCTGACTATTTCAAGAATGGGCTGCCTAGTCCTTTTCCCAAGCCTAGAGCACCAGATATTCCCAGATGTTCTCCCATCCAAGGACTAACCAGGCTCTAATGTGCTTAGCTTCTGAGATCTGATGAGATCAGATGCAGCATTGTACTGCTGCAGACTCTCAAGGTAGAGTTAACCTTAATGACGGGAATGGGGTAAAGCCCCTGCAACCTCCTTTTGATGATGTGGCCAACTCAAAATGAGAAGAAACAGTGGCTGCAACATTGGGCTCAAACATAAAAATATCGTGTGCATGGCACTGTGTTGAGTAGTGTTTTGTTCTGTTGTATTTAGGGTCACTATGAGTTGGATCCAACTTGATGGCACACAACAACATGCATAAAATAATCCCAATGGATGTGGAGATGATCTGGGAATTGTCTGGAGGTCACAAAAATAAAATGTCCCAATCTATTATATTTAAAAATTAAGCTGATTTTATATTTAATTTTGAATATATGTAGTTGTATTTTTTGATGTGTCATTTTACCCCTTGCAAATGTGTTTTATCCAGGTAGGACCATATCTTAGTTCCATGCCAAAGCTGAGCTTTTTATACTTGTCTTAAAGTAAGGAAATTCCAAACAATTTATATGAATCAAAAGATCTCAAACTAACATCCAGTGTTCTGTTTTCATGGTGTTATATCAGTGTTTCACAATTTAACCAGAAACTCAATTATATGTACATATATACATACATACATACATACATACATACATACATACATACATACATACAGGGCTGGGATTTAGCTCAGTTGGTAGAGCACTGTGCTGCAGTCTCTGAGGTCCTGAGTTCAATTCCCAGCACTGCAAAAATGGGAGAAGGAGCTGGCAATCCACTCCCAAAGCAATCCTGAAACAGTCAGCCATTGAAAACCCTATGAGGGTCGCTATGAGTCAGATACCGACTCGATGGCACCTAACAACAATGACAACAACAACGACAACAACATCATACACACACACACACACACACACACACACACATATTTGGCGGTACTGTGGGTTGAATCCAGGGCTTAGTGCACACTATGGAAGCACTTTCACCACAAAGTTGCTTGCCCATCCCCATTATGATGATGATGGTGATGATAACGATGATGATGATGACAAGGTCTTGCTAGGTTGCACCGATTGCCTCTGGCCTCAACCTGTGATCTGCCTGCCTCAGTCTTCTGATTCCCGGGATTTAAAGGCATCACAATGCCCTACTTAAAAATGTTTTTAAAGAGAAACTAAACAATCCCTTTGCTCCTCCATCCCTTGAAAGTTTTCTTGATTGACTGATTTCCCTCAGAAAATCTAACATGTATATCTAAAGTTATCATTGTCAATTTGAGTTATTTCAAAAAGAGAATCAATATTCTGTGGGGATTTATGCAACTCTTGCCTGGAAGCAGACCTTCTGGGGGAGCAGAATGCCTGTGTTTAAATCCCAAAGACTTTGTGGTCAGAATCCAGTCATTTTCTTCTGGCATCTTCTAGATGTCTTGCACCATTTGCCTACCTGTCCCACACTTTTCCTCAGGGTAGGCTAGGATTTGGCAGTGGCTGGGGGTGGATTCTATTGTAAAGGAGGGAACCTGGGGCCAATTTTTTTTACCTGCTATAGAAATATGAGAGCCAGATAGGTGACTCTCTTATGTTGTTTAGATTTATTAGGGCAAGACCCAAAGGTAGGACGAACCTCCCATGTAGAGAGAACCAGGAGTGGTAGTGTATGCCTGTAAAATCACTCTGGAGGCTGAGGCTGGAGGATCCCAAGTTGATGGCAGCCTAGGCTTCCCAGGGAGTTCCAGGCCAACCTGCTATATAGTGAAACCCTATGTCTAACAAACATACTAACAAAAAAAAAAATGAAAAAAAGAGAAAAAAATACAAATGTTTCTAATGGCTGTGCATCCTTTAACTTTTGATTTTGAATTTTCTTTATTGATTAATTACTCTGAGGTTTTGATGTGGTGAGAAGTATTAGCTAGGTTTATTATTAATGTGTTCTCACACTTCTTAACTTTAACCCTTCTTTATTATGTCTTTTTATAAGAAATGCTTGATTGAAATTGTTTATCTGTGTTGTTTGCTCATTTGGTATAGTTCATAAATTGAAACGACAGAAAATGACACAAAAGTTACAGAGATTCTGTCCTGAGAACTAACCCTTTGGTCCTTGTCACCCAGCCACCTTCTCCTTTGAAGTCTACATTTTTGTATATCCATGATTCATAAGGTTTGCTTTAGTTTTTCTCTACTAACTTTTAACTTGAAAACTGTTTTATATTTAAGAAGTCTTTCAAATATGGGAGAGTTGCCATATACTTCACTCACCCTTCCCTATTTCCAGCATCTTATATTTGTCCTGGTACATTTGTTGGTAGTTGTTGTTAGATGCCATCAAGGCTGTAGAATCACTTTCTTCCAAATACCATTTTTATATTCCAGGATCTCATTGAGCATGTTATATTAAGTTTATTACTGATGTGTCTTAAATCTTTTTGGCCATGATCATTTCTCAGACTTTATTTTATGCCACAACCCTCAAATTCAAACTTTTACATTATACAGTTCAGTGGTTTTTTTAGTGTATGTACAATGTTTTCCTATTTTGACTACTCTCTCATTACATAATGTTTTCATTATTCTAGAAATAAACTTCATAAGCATTAGAAATCCCTCCCCATTCACTTTTCCCCTACTGCTTGATATTTATTAATGTCCTTACTTTGGACTTGGTTATTATGAACATTTAATATAAATGGACTCATGATATGGGGTATTTGGGTCTGAATTTTTCACTAAACATAATGTGAGTTTTCTATGCTGTAGCCTGAGTCACTATTTCATTTATTATTATGGATGAATGACATTCCATTATTTGGCTGTACTATACCAAATTTTTTATCCTTTTATCAGTTGATGGGCATTTGTATTGTTTGTACTTTTTGCCTATTATTAAGGGTGTCATGAAAATTCATACATATTTTCACATGGATGTATGTTTTTCTTTCATTGAGGTTATACTTAGAATTGTAAGTTTCATGGTATCTTTTTTTTCTTTATTTCCAGTACTGGGGATTGAACCCAGGGCCTCCCGCTTGCATGCTTTGCAAGTGCTGTACCACTGAGCTGTAACCCCAGCCAATTTTTTCATTTTTTGAGACAGGGTCTCACTAAATTACACAGATTGCCTCTGGTCTCAAACTTGTGATCCTCCTGCCTCTGCCTCTGCCTCCTGAGTTGCTGGGATTACAGGTATGCGCCACCATGCCTGGCACATAATGGTATCTTAATAGTTAATATTCATTGGTGTTGCCAAACTATGTTATACATTAGCTGCACTGTTTTACATTCCTACCAGCAAGTTGGAGGTTTCCAATTTCTCCACCTGCCCAATAACACTTGTTCTTGTCTCTTATTTTTCTTATTTTTGGTTCTGGGGTTGGAGCCCAGGGCCTAATGCATGCTGAGCATATGCTGTACCAACTGCGCTACACTCCCAGACTCTCTGTTGTCTTTTTATTGTTGTCCTAAGTGAAATCTCATTTTGCTTCCATTTGTGTTTCACCAGTGACTGAGGGTGGTTAGAATATTTTCATGTGCTATTTTGATAACTGTCTATTTAAATCTTCTGGCCATTTAAAAATATCCAGGGGGCCTTCTTGGGATTTAAGACGTCATTTCATATTTTTGATACTACACACTTAGCAGCCTTTTGACTGGTACACACTTTACCCTATCCTGATTTTTGTCTTTTTACTTTCTTACTAGTATCCTTTGAAGCCAGAGGCCCTGTGTAACTGTTAAAATCCAAAGTACCTGTTACATTTGGTGTTTTTGTTTTAGGTGTCATCTAAGAAATGGTTGCCTCATTCAGACTTTCATAAATGTATTTTATTTCCTTCTAAGGGAATTGTATTTTAAACTCTTTATATATGATACATTTTGAATTATATTTAATGTGAGACAGGGGTGCTAGTGAATTCTTGCAAATTCTCCAGTGTGACTACTGTAGAGCATTGTTTTGTTCCAGATATAGTGTCCTTTATGCTCATATCCACAACACTTTGGCTTGGGTTAGGTGTATACTTTGCATATAATTGAATAGTTATTGGATATATCAGTGTTGCATAGCATATTTATAGCAAAAGTTATTGGCAAAATCTAATTTTGTGTATCCATTTTTACTCCCTGATAGAAAATATGCTGAATCAAGTGTGATAAATGACATGTTATTCTCTGTAAGGAGCTGAATGAATGAAATGGAGATTCTGTTTACATGACACAGGGAGCCCATCATGCCTTCTCTGGAAATCCAAATATCAGCACTTAATGAAGGAGAACAAACAGGAGGTTATGAGGGAGGCAGTCAGAATATGAAAAGAGAACCGTTAAGAAAAAGCAAAGATGGGTCCAAAAAACTAGATAATGAACAACATTAGAATTCAGAATTAAATATTTCAATACATATTTTAATGATAAAAACAATTCATCCTCACTGCAAAAAAAAAAAAAAGAGCCAGAAAAAGAAAAAGAAAACAATAATTCAATATTCACAGCCAGGAAAAACCCAAAAGACATGACAGTCATGTGTGCGACTTGTGATTGGTGATGTCCTACGATGAAAAAAGAACATTAGGAAAAAATGAAGTTATGTAAAGGCATGGACTTTAGTTAAGAACAACAAAAGTAACAAATGCCATATATGCCCAGTTCTTACTCCATTAAGAACTGCCATTGTAAGACAGGGTGCAATTTTCAGTTGAATCATGTTTATGGGACTTGTACACTGCTCTGGCACTTGTTCTAAATATGTCTATAAATCCATTAAATTGTCAAAGCATTGTCTTGGATAAATACAGTTCACCCTCATTTTAAAATAAAGAAAAACAGTGCACAGAAAGTTAAATAACTTGCCCCAGGTAACTCTGCTGTCAAACCCCAAAGCTAGAATTCGAGTCAAGAGCTTGAGTACAAACACATGGTTTTCATCACAAGACTATAGTGATATGTATTCTATTGTAATTTTTCCATATGCAAAAAAAAGCATGTCTACATACTACACCTCCATACAGTTGATTTTTAATTTGTTCACTTGCAAGGTAAGAGTAAATTTGCCATGTTACTTTATACAAATATTTTAAATGAAATTGTTAGAAACTACACTTTTTAAATAAATCTGAAACTATGGAATACTTTTTTCAGGGCTGGGGATCCAATGCAATGCCTTGTGCACCAGACTCAGGGCGCCATGAATGGTAGCCAAAGCAATCTCTGCCCTCCAGCTACTTTATTAATCTGTGTCTTGACAATTTTATACATTTAGTCTGATAAGTCATTATTTGTATAAGTAGAATTATATTTACTGTCTAAATATAATAGCACATGAAGTTTTTGAGCTTTCTGTTATTTCTGAGACCCAAAACATAGTTTATTATGATGAAAGTCACCATGGATGTGTTTCTACACACGTGTAGGATTCTTTGGAACTCAGCAGCAGCATAGGGGAGTAGGGAGGGAAATGTAGCCATTTGATCACCATTAGTCTAGGTCCATGCCCAGTTCTTCCCTATCCACACTGAAAAAGGGCAAAGGTATATAAATTACCATGAAGATGTAGATTCGGTATTATTTTCTTAAATTCCTACCCCCAACATTGTCTTTTTCCAAACTACACAAATACCTATATTTTTGAGTTAACAATACACCCTACATCTGCAGACAGGATTATTGTTGGGTAAAAATATGTTTATATGTTCATCAGTATTGTTTGAAAGTGCCCTGCTTCAGCTACCATTGACTATTTATAAAAAGTATATCCAAATATAGTAGGAATGGACAGCTTTCATTTTTAGATATTAGGAATATAAATTAATATTATTTCACATGTGAATAACAAGTTTTCATAATTGATCTCTCCATTTAATGTGGTAGCTGTTATTTACATTATGATTTTTGGAAAAAGGTTTGAATAATCAGAAAGTTCCGGGAAGTCTCAACAGTGTAGCATTTATTTAGACTTTGAAGCGTCTGGCATATTTCTGTTGACTGTAGTTTTGATCATTTTTCTGGGCTGTATATAGCAAGAATTGTAATGATGGAAACCAGGATTATTTGATCAGTGTAAAGTCTCTTAGAAAACAACAATTTGCTTCAATTATACACGTAGTTAAGAAATAGGTGGACCTGCCTGTTAACCCCAGGTTGGCAGTGATTTCTGAATACTCTCCCTCAAGGCACCAATGTTGTGAATGCTTGGAGCTCGCTGCCCCCCTCCCTTGAGTCCTTTGGCTCAGAGAGGCTGCTGGGTTCCATGCGCTGTAGCAAATAGGCACGCATGCGCGGCTGGAGAGCTTGGCAAGGGCGCATGCCCCAGCCGGGCAAACCGTGGTCAGCCTCAGCCAGAGCTGCCACCCTTGCGCGGACGGGAGGCGCCGCTGGAGATGCCTGACACCTTGGCCTGAGGACCGGTCAGCGGCGATGGAGCCAGCAAGGTCAGCTGCGCTGGTGGCTTCTGTGAGCCTGGGGAATATTAGTTTATCTTTCACGGAGCATTCGGAGTCTGTGGCATCTGGGGTATTGTTATGTAACCTGGGGGGTTTCTGGACACAATTAAGTCCTGGGTGTCCAAGAACAAGATCGGATCCTTTTGGAGGCTTTGGACCTCCCCCGTCACCAGTCCAGAGAAGTCTTTTCTTGACTGGGCCTTTGTCCTTCACGTCTGAGTCACTGTGGTTTGTGGATGGCGAAGTGTAGGGGGCGGGGGAGGTGATGATGGCAGCGCACGCACTGTGAGGGAAAGGTGTGCAGCTGGGCTCGCTGTGGAGGTAGCGCCACTGGCGAGGGACCGTAGGTGCCTGCATGGCCCTAGGCCGCATGACGTCGTGATTGCGGCAGGGAGGGTACACTGTGGTTCAGTGGACACCAGGAGTGACAGCGGGGTAGGGGGCTAGAGGGTCGACCATAGTGAGCAGGGCCGGGCACAGCGGTCAGCGTTTCGGATGGGAGTGGGCAGAGGCGGGGACTGTGCGGGCAATGGGGTGTCCGAAGTACCTGCGAGGGTGCAGGAGAGGGTACAGATTTTAAGGTAACAATGTTTTTTCTCTGTGATGGTATGCGCTGGTTCAGTTTTTGTATTGCGATTGTGTCTTTATTTTCTTTTGTAAGACTATCCTGCCCCTATGATAGTCTGATGGTCAGTTTCCTCATCTACCTTACCCCTCTCAGATCGCTGGCCTCGGTGGTAATTAGGGAAATTGTACGTAGAACTCAGGCATCCCTTTACAGTCGTGCGCACTGAGGCCACTGTGGTCTCTTCGTTTTCGTTGCTTTTTCTGATGCTAGGAATCTAGACATGAAAGGTACCTCGGGAGTACAGGGGGTCTCGGTCTGAGGCTGCGCCATTGTGACGTGCCTGAAAGGTGGCTGCTGCAGTCGAAGCGCTGTGCTGCAGAGGTGCAGAAGGGCGGGAGGTGGGAGCCGAGGCTCACTGGATAGCAAGGGTGGGGCCCCATGTCTGTGTTTGGTCAGCTCTGCCCTGCCGCAGTTTCAGCCACACCTCCAAAGCGCAGTGGTGAGGACGGGCGCCAGCCTAGGGTGGATGACTGTGCGCTCCCCAACGTGCTGCAGTGGGAAAGGGCGCTGACGCAGGCGCGGAGAAGTCAGCCTCCGCCTCCGCAGGCGGTGACGTGCAACCTCCGCAGGCTGCAGTGCGCAGCCTCGCCTGGGAGAAAGGTGACCTTCCCCTTCATCCGGCTGCCTCAGCGGCTGCTCCTTGCCCCTCCTTTTCCACTGTGTCACAGGGGAGGGGCTGAACAAGGAGACTAGTTAGCACAGACTCCACCTAACCTGATTCAAAGAAGCCTCCACACCATGCCACTATGGAGGACAAGAGCTGAGGGAGGAGGACATCAGGGGTGTGTCCGGCCTCTACCTGCGTGGAATGGCAGGTGTCCTGCTTTCCTGTCCGTCAGTGGACTATAGTGGTGGACACCTGAAGACCACCAAGGGCGTGGCCACCCCAGGACCTACTGTCTCCATCACTGCTTGTCCTTAGGTGCTGTGGAGTTGAGTCCGACTCATAGCGATCCTCATGGGGTTTTCAATGGCCAATCATTTCAGGATTTCACTTCGAGAGGTCCTTAATTTTTTTCAAAGCCACTTTTTTGGTTTTTCAGATTCCCCCTTCATTGTATTGTGCACTGTCTGATTTTCCATTTTTAAAGCAGAATCAGCAGGGCACAGAGATGGACGACTGTAATCCTAGCAATTTGGGAGACTGGAGCAGGGTGAGTTTGTGGCCACAACTGAGAAAAACCTGTCTCTAAATAAGTTAAACAAACACACACACAAACAAACAAACAAATAGATAAATAAACAAATAGATAGATAAATAAATAAATAAATGGGCTGGAGATACAGCTCAGCGTTAGAGCACTTAGCTAGCATCCTTGAGGAACTGGGTTCAACCCCTCAGCAGTGAAATAAAATCAAAGCATATTAAATAACCTCTTAGGTAGTTCCCCTTCTCGTGGGTAGACTTTGATCTGCAGACAGAAAATTGTTAGACCAAAACCATATGTTTACTTGGTCAGTAGTATTGTTTGAAACTATTTATTTTTCTCCCCTCCAGCTATCATTGATGACAGATAAAAATTTGAATTTATGCAAATTTCCTAGGAAAGATCAGTGCACATTTTATACCTTAGGAATCTGAATTTGTCTTCAATAAGTAAACAGGGAATTTCCCAATTGAATTATCTTTCCATTTTATATTGGAAAGGGAAATTACATTATGATCTTGGGGGAAATATTTTCACAGTTTACCCTAAAAATGTAGAAATTAGAAAAAAATCCCAGGAAATTAGAGCAGTGTAGAATCTTTAATGTAGAGTTGTGAATACTTCTTCTGGACAGGGTTTCCAGTATCTGTAATATTTGTATTGATGGTAGTTTCCATTACATTCCATTTTCCAAACCAGTTTTCCTATAGCATAGACAGGAAGAACTGAGGGTGATTATAAATCAGAATTGTCTGGTCAGTGATGTCTACAAAGACTTCTTGGGAAGCAATCATTTATTTCTGACGACTAAACATGTTTAAAAACTAGGTAGATGTGTCCGTTAACTTCAGGTTTACAGTGGTTTCTGAAGTCTCTCCACTAAGGCACCATTAAGGGCACTGTGGGCCCATCCCCCTGGTCATTGGGTAGAGACAGGATGCAGGGACCTCTGCAGTGTGTCAGACGTGCGCATGTGTGGGTGGAGTGTTGTGCTGGTGCACTTGCGCAGGCGGGGAGGTATGAGAAGTCTGTGCTAGGGCAGCAAGTCCTGCGTCCAGGAGAAGCTACTTCTATGCCTGACACATCATCCTGACGAGCAGATGTGGAGGCGATGGAGCGAGCAAGGTCAGGCCAGTGCAGGGTGTCTCTGGGCCTGGGGAAAGTGAATTTAATTTTTGTTCATCAGCATGCTAAGTTTGTAGGACTTGGGGTGTCAGCGTGTGCCAGGTGAATTCCCGGGCCTCTCATCCTTGATTCTGGAGAACCAGATGGGAACCCTGTGGAGGCTGTGGCCTCTGCTCTTCCAGCTCTCCTGTTCTTTGTTGTGCTGTGCCCCCCCCTCCCCTGTCAAGGCCTTTCCCAGGTGGACCATTGTCCTGCAAATGAGAGGGAGTCACACTGCTGGTTTTCCTTGGTGGCATGTAGGGAGGCGGGGTGAATTTGAGGTAAGATGTACAGTTCAGCTTGGTTTAGAGGTTGACATACCAAACGACAGCCACGAGAGGGAGGGAGTGTCCCATTGATGGAGGTGGGGATGGCTGAGTTGAGGTTCAGTCTGGATGACAACAGGGTTGGGAGGCCAGGAGGTTGGTGGTACCGACCACTGCAGTTTCTGACTTCAGTGGGAGGGTCACATTGCAGGTGTACTGTTGGATGGTTGCATTGATAATAGTGCAGAAGAGGTGTCCAAAGTGGCTGTGAGAGGTTGATGGAGAAGGTAAGTCCTGTTGGGCATGGGGATTAGTGCGGGAACTGGGGTGTCTGAGGTGAGCGGATGAGTCAGCAGAATGACTGCCATGGTATGGAGGGGGTGGCATGAGAGGAGGTGCAGAGGGCAGGTAGAAATGGAACCAGTTTGAAGAGACGTAAGTGATCTTGGTGCTCTTGCTTGCATATTGTGATGATGTTCTGTTGAAATTTTGGTAAAGATTCCTCACTCCTGTAATAAGGTGATGGTTGCAAAATCATTTGTCCATGTGACTGCTCTCAGATCCCCCCATTTGGGGGCTGTGAGGTAAGATAGGCAAATGACATATAGAACTTGCACAAGGCTATGACTTTTTTTTCATTGTTTCAACTGGTGTTTGGAATTAAGAATTAAAAAGTAAATCTGCAATGCAGGTGGGAGGCGGCCTGTGTCAACACCATTGTGAGGTTCCCCAGGGGTGGCCACCACTGCAGAGGCACTAATCTGCAGAGGTGTGGGTGGGGTCACCCACCCCAGTGTAGCAGGGGCAGGGGCCATGTCTGCGTAAGCCTGCTCAGTTCTGCCACGCTGGAATTTTTTTTGTTTTTTGGTGTGTTACTGGGAGTTGAACCCATGGCCTTGCGCCTGCATGCTCTGCAAGTGCTGGACCACTGAGCTGCACCCCCAGCCCATTTTTTTTATACTTTTTGAGACAGGGTCTTGCTAAATTATGCATACTGACTCTGATCTTAAACTAGCGATCCTTCTGCCTCTGCCTCCCGAGCCACTGGGATTACAGGCGTGCGCCACCATACCTGGCTGCCATGCTGAAATTTCAACCCCACATTACCAGCTGCAGAAAGTGCTGCAGTGGGGTGGGTCACAGGGATGTGGCTGCTGCAGGGGTGGGGCTGCAGGTTTTTTGGGGTTCTGTAGCCTTGATGGAGGAACGATGGTGCCTCTCCACCTGGTTGCTATAACAGATACTCTTTGCACATCCTTCCCTACTGTGTCACAGTGGAGGGGAGAGGATAGGGAAGGGTTCGAGTAGTCTCCATGTAGGGGGTGGGCATCAGCCTCCGCCCCACAGTGCTGCCGTGGAGGAGGAGAGCGGAATGAGGGAGGTGCCAGAGATTTGTTCAGCCTCTACACACAGGTGCCCTGTGCCACTGCTTTTCTGTTCTTTGGGGGACTGGAGTGGTGGGAGTCTGCAGGGTATCAAAGGCTTGGCCACTACGAAACCTGCTGTGCAGTGCTCCAAGCAGCCTCCAACAGCCTGTGACATTTGATTTCAAATACGCCTTTTAATTTTTTGCAGATCTCCCTTTATTTTGTCAGGCATGGTTTGAGTCTCCATTTCCAAAGAGAATTTAGTAACCTCGGTACCATTCTCATTACATTCTGTAGCCACTGTTTGGCAAACCATTTTCTACTTGTTCATAAATTTGGACACCTATGTTTACAAAAGTATAAATAACTATACGATGCCAAGGATGTTGGCACATTCTTATAATCCCAGCACATGGGAGGTTGAAGCAGGAGAATCGAGAGCCCAGGACAGCCCAGCAATCCTAAGATGGAACCAGACATCATCATTTTAGGTGAAATAAGCCAGAATCAGCAAGACAGATATCATGTGTTTTCTCTCATATGTGGACAGTAGATTTCACTAGGGAGAGGGTACCAGAAAATGGATACAAATTTTAAGAAAGGAAAAAAAAACACTGCATTAAAATTGTCCTATTGTCTGGGCTGTAGCGGGGCTGAACATGATGGTGGGGAGTGTGAGGTGTGGCAGAGCATCTCACCTCATGGCAGACAGGAAGCAGAGAGAGAGAGAGAAAGAGAGAGAGAGAGAGAGGCAGAGAGAGGAGGGGGGGAGGCAGGCAGACAGAGACAGGAAGGGGTGAGCAACTAGTTCTGTCTTTCCAGAGCATGCCTCCAAGAACCTACTATTTCCAACAACTAGGTCCTTCCTCCTCCTCTCAGTATGCTCTCTCAGTAATGCCACTGTAATGTGAATCTTTCAGGGGATGAATCCACTGATGAAGCCAGATGCCCATGCTTTAGTCACTTCCCAAAAGTCCCAATTCTGAACACTGATACATTGGGAACCAAGCCTACAGCACACTGGCCTTTTTGAGAGACACCTCATGTCTGAACCATAGCATTGACTTTGTGTATTTTAACCTTTAAGTCCTTCGTGGGGTCACATATGCCCCTATAATACCAATTACATAGATTTTTTTTGTGTGTGGTACTAGGGGTTGAACCCAGGGCCTGGTGCTTGCATGCGCTGCAAGTGCTGGACCACTGAGCTGTACCTCAGCCCATTTCTTCACTTTTTTGAGACAGGGTCTCGCTAAATTATGCAGACTGCCTCTGGTCTCAAACTTGCGATCTTCCTGCCTCTGCCTCCTGAGCCACTGGGATTGCACGCGTGAGCCACCACACCTACCCTACTTAGTTTTTATTAGCATAACTATTTACCAATGTCATTGATGTGACCAAAGGGAAAAAAAGACTACAGATATACTCAAAATGTAGGCTCTGCTCAAAATTTATTTATAAGGTTCATTCCAGTAATATTCTTATATGTAATAACTGTAGAAACTACTAAAGACGAAGACTAAAGTGTAGTTCCTATTTTCTACAAGTATTTGATTTGCATGTCAATTTCCCTATTTTATGACTGCTCTCATAAAAATTGGTGATTTTTATAATTGCTAGGATCTCTACATTATAAAGCCATAAGAGAACTTTTGTTATGGTAGTTTTAGTTTGATCTTATTATAGTTCCTAAAACCAATTATAGGAGAAGGACTTGGCAGTTCATGCCCAAACTAATCCTGAAGCAATCAGCCATCAAAAAACCTGTGAGGGCTGCTATGATTCGGACATGACTTGATGACACCTAACAACAACAACAGAACCAATTAGAATTTTGTGGTGGTGATGTTAGGTGCTACTTGGGTCCAACCCAAGTACAACAGCAACCCCAAGTACAACAGAACAAAACACTGCCTAACTCTGTGCCATGCACATGATCTTTTTATGTTTAAGCACATTGTTGCAGCCCCTGTGTTTTTTCTCATTTGAGTTATGACGCATGAGCAAATGTAGGTCCTAGGGGTTTTACTCCATTCCTATCATTAAGGTCAACTCTAAATTGAAGAGGCAGCTTTTCCCCAGTCATCTTTTGAATGCCTTTCAGCCTGGGGGTGAAGGTGCCCATTGTTTGGCACTGTATTTGACAGTGCTTCTCTGCTATTCATAGGATTTTTGATGACTAGTTATTTCGGGAGTGGGATTCTGGGTCTGTGTTAGTTTGGAAGCTCAGCTGAAATCTGTCCACCATAGGTGACCCTGCTGCTATCTCAAATACTGGTGGCATAGCTTTCAACATCACAGCATCACATCACATTTCAGCCCCCACAGCACAACAAACTGAGAGACACGTACTTTAAAAAATTCCTTAATATTTTGAAGGTTATTTTTGCATGAATATATGTTGTATTGTTGTTGTTAGGTGCCATCAAGCCAAGTCCAATTCATAGCGACCCTATGTACAACAGAATGAAACACTCCCTGACACTGTGCCCTGCCAGGCACTATGTCAGTGCTTCTCGGGTATTCATAGGGTTTTCAATGAAAGATTGTTTGGGGAATGGATTGCCAGGTCCTTTTTCCTAGCTTATATAGCACCTGGTATTCCCAGGTGGTCTCCCATCAAAGGGATAACCAGGCTGACCCTGCTTAGTTTCTGAGATCAGATAAGATTGGATGCTATGGTGCTGTGGCTACAGACTGGGTATTTCTAACTACCCCAAATTATATTTGACCAGAGGGACAAGAGCATATAAAAAACATTTGATGAAGATCACAGCCATGTGCTTCTTCTATGACTGATCTTGAAACGACTAGGATCGCCATTCATATGATTAGGAGGAGTACCAGGAATGAGAAAAGTGTTCTGGATTAAATAACTGGATTTGTAATGCAGCTCACAGGTCACACTGCTCATAGTGCTAAGGTTAGGATAGAAGTTCTCCAAACACGGCTTTGTCCAGGGCATCAGAAAGCTACCACTCCAGTTTATACATTTGAGTAGCCATATCTGTCTTCTTTCTCAATGGATTTTTGAAGTATAGGATATGAAATGACCCTATATCTATGTTGTAGTTTTATTACTTTTACTTTTAAGGTCTGCTTCAATACAGTGACTGTCAACTCAGGCCAGGCCATGAGGCACTTTACTGGAGTTTTGTTGCTTGTAATGAGATACTTCTTTATCTTGGTACTAGCCATAATACATAAGTATTTGATCCCTGACCCCTGACCCAGGCATCCCTTTCAGTGGAAACTTGTTTTATCTAGTGGGTACCATCATGAACCTAGTCTGAGCTGTGTCCAGTTTCTTCCTAACAAAATAGCCACTATCCAGAAGAGCCCTTAATTGGAAATAAGTTAGCTTTAGATGCATTCATCAATTGAGATTCAAAGGAGACAACTCAATAAAACATGTGATGCAATAGAAGTTTATTTATTTATTTTTAAAACAATAGACTATTTCTATTGAACCCACATGCAAAATTCTCAAAATTATTACCAGGTTAAATTCAGTAATCTAGAAAAGCAATGAGGTAACATGGCTAAATAGAGTTTATTCTGGGGGTATTTAGATGAGTTAGATGTCCAAAAATCTACCAGTGCAATCTATCACAATAACATACCAAGAAAGCAAAATCATATGCTTTTATTATTCCATTCAAAGAAATCATTTGAAAAATACTAATATGCATGCATTATAAAAACTCTCAGAAACTTAGACATGTAAAGGGACAGTCTCACTTGATAAAATATATCAACAAAGATCTACAAAAGTGTTAACAATCTCTGTAATAGCTGCTTAATACTTGTACATTCCAGAGACAAGAGGTTAGTATATTCTGCTGGCCAATGCGATATGGGGAGTCAGATTCACACACCCACAGCAAGGAGTAAGGGACACAGGAAATTAGAAAGGCAGAGGGAAGGATCACAAGATGGAACTTTTGTGACAGTCTAGAGAATTGCCCAAGGAGTAGATTTACAGCAGTTAAGGATGAGTTCCATGGAGACTGGCTGAAAGGTGTTACTTGTGACATACCAACAGAGTTCACACAGGATATAGGGTTCTGTGGGGGGAGCTGAGTATTATGCCTATGTGTCCCATAGCAAGTAATCACCATAGGATAATTGTCTAAGATAAGTTTCTGGTTCTACTTAACTGAGGAATTTGGACAGGGAGAGAGAAAAGGAATGTGTCATAGAAACCATGCTTCTCTTATGAACAACTTAAACCTATGCTCAAAATTGATACTGGGGCACCATAAAATTATAAGAATTCAGTAGTGTTCAAAGAGGAATTATACTATTCCATTAATGTTTATGCTTGCAGCCATACCTCTGTGGCATCTGATCTTATCAGATCTTGGAATCTAAGCAGGGTCAGGCCTGGTTAGTGCTTGGATGGGAGACTGCCTGGGAACACCAGCTGCTGTAGGCTTTGGAGAAGGACCTAACAACCCAATCCCAAAAAAACAAGGAGGCACCGAAAAGCCTATGAATAACAGAGAAGCACTAACAATAGTGTTTTGCCTGTTGTATGTAGGATCTCTATGAATTGGACACCAACTCAATGGCACCTAATAACAATAACAACAACAATAGTCATGAGACAAGTGAAGTTGATCAACTTATATGAAATTAAGCATGTTTACTCAGAATGCAGCAGATAAGCCTTCATTTGCACTTTGAAATGGGCAGTCACAGAGAAAAATAGTGTATTCCTTTGATCATATAACATGCATTTTTATAACTTTCAAATAAAGGATCTGGCATTGCAAAACTAATATTGGCCAGAAGGCAGTCACAATGTGATTGTGCTTGTACATACATGCAAGAATTTGGTTTAAAAACTTTCCATCATCACTTTCTAGTGATATCTTTTCAACATCATTTCTTTTTTACTTCCTCTCTCTCTCTCTCTCTTTCTCTCTCTCTCTTTTTATGGTACTGGGATTTGAACCCAGAGCCTCTTGCTTGCATGCTTTGCAAGTGCTGGACCACTGAGCTGCACGCCCAGCTCTTTTTTTTTTTTCTTACTTTTCTGAGACAAGGTCTCGCTAAGTTATGCAGACTGCCTCTGATCTCAAACTTGCAATCCTCCTACCTCTGCCTCCCCAGCCGCTGGGATTACAGGTGTGCACCACCGCACCAGGCCTAACGTCATTTCTTCAAGAGGGGCTGTCAAGCTAATCTAACAGAATGGCAGAGGACCATGTCAAGAAATGTGGCATCCACAAACGTCTGAGTACCAGACATGGTGATAATGTAGGGAAAATCTTGGACAGTATGTGCTGAAAAGTGATGCAGAGGAATTTTGTCTTAGTGACAGAGAGTTTAGAGTATATTTGTTACTGTATTTGGCTTTTATTTTCCATATCATAGGAATTATTATATGACATCTATCCACATTCATGTAAATACAAAGGAGTTTTTTTTTCAATAACTATTGCATAGAAATTCCAAACAGTCAAAACAACTTATGCCATCATTTCTCAATGGTTTTAGTTTTATTATTTCATTTTTTATTACATAATTACCATTTTTACAATAGATTCAAATGATACATCTTACAATTACTGAAATAAATTGTCAGTGTTACTGAATACTGGTTTGTTAGTAGCATCATCCTGTTTGTCTACACTGTATATTGTTAGTTAATTCAGTCCTACAACATCTCAAGATGTAGGTAATAATATTACTACCATGATGAGGTTTTGAATCTGGGCTAACACCCTACAAGAAAGGAATTGAAGAACCTAGAACTATATCAATTTCAAATATTCCCTGTTTTTGCATTATCTTTTTACTATTGATGATGTAGGACCCCAAATTAGTATCTTCGAGGAGAGAGGCCCCAGAGAGACACCGAGACATGGATCAATGCAATAAGCAAGAGGCTTTATTTCTGGCACCGGGGTCAACCCTCCATAGAGTCTCCCTAGCAAGGGAAGCAAGGCGACTCCAAAGGAGAGGGGCTTGGGGTTTTTATACAGTTTAAGGGGTGGTGGGAAGGCACAAGGGAACATGTTTCGAATTGATTGGTGGGAGGTTGGTGGGGTCGTCCAGGCGGGTACTGATTGGGCAAGTTTGGAGGAATTCAAAAAATACTTTCAGGGCGGGATTCTGGAAAGTTTCAACCATCCGGGTCCAGATGACCTATGGCCAGTAAATTCTTGTAGTTTATCTGTTTATCTCGGAATTCCTTACCTACTTCCTCTTCAGAGAACCCCGCCTAGGTCAGGAAATTGAAACTTGAGCAAACTTAATTATACAGAAACTTTAAGCAAGCATTACAGAAACTTTAAACAAGCATTGTAAGACTTCAAGTAAACATTTTGAATTGCTAGTGAGCTCCAAGGATTCATAGGGAGGGGGAGGAGGAGGTGGTAGTGTTCTTCAGTGGGGCACTGTGAGTGATAAAATATGTTAATTCTGATGAAGTTCACATACCTATATCTCTATCAATTGTGCTGTTGGTGTCACATCTAGAAATCACTGTTTCACCCAAAGCACCTAGGGTTTATATATTCCAACTAACAACAACAACAAAGTTCTCACCTACTATTTTAGTCTTAAGAATAAGTTCTTACTTATGTCTAAGATCCATTTTAAGTCAATTATGTAAATAGTGTAAAGGAGGAGTCCAAATTGTATGTGGACATCCAGTTTTGTTAACAACAATTGTTAGAGAAATGTTCTTTATATATTGAATTGCTTTGTCAGCCATGTAAAATCAGTTGATCACAGTGCAATTACTAATTTATAAATATTCATTATTCCATTGGTCCATGTCTATACCAATAACACAATATATTGATTACTAAAGCTATATAGAACATTTTAAAATAGTCATTTTTCTAGTACTCCAACTTTATTTTTCTTTTTCAAGGTTGTGTTAGCTGTCACAAATCTCTTGCCTTTCCATATGAATTGACTTCAACTTGTTAATAATTTTTAAAAACATAGCACCTGGGCTTTTGAAAAGAATTACATTGAATCTGTAGGACTATTCAGAAAATATTGTTTTATTAATAATAGTAAGCCTTGTAATCAGTTAGCAAGATATGTTTTATCCATCAATTTAGGGCTTCTCTAATTCCTTTCAACATATTTTATAATTTTCTGTGCATTTAAAATTACATGTACTTTGTCAAATTTATTTCTAAATCTTTTTTCCCTTTTGAGGCTATTTAAAATGGAATTGATTCCTTAGTTTCATTTTTAGTTTGTTAGTTTATAGAAATACACCTTATTTTTGCATATTGTCCTTGTATCCTACATCCTTGTTCCAGTTTTCCTAATTGTAATCATAGTTTAGTGGATTGGTTAGAGTTGTCTATATACAGAATTGTTATTTGCCAAGGCAAAGTGTTTGACTTTGTTATTTCCAGTCTGAATGTTTTATATTTTCTTTTCTGGCAAAATCACCCTGACCATAACCTTGAGACAATATTGAATAGAAGTGATGAGAGTGGATTTCCTTGTCTTGTTTGTAATCTTGCAGAAATTATGGAGCCTTTCAGGGTAATTTGTGATATGTAAGGTTTTCATGCATGTGCTCTTTTAGATGAAGAAAGTTCTCTTCCATGCATAATTTATTGAGTTATTTTTAATCCTAAGTGTTGGATTTGTCATATTATTAGTCTGTACTTTTTGAAGTTGTTTTCTGTTTATTTCATTAGTATACTATATAATAGTACTTCATTTTTTGTGGTAAACCAAACACATTCTTGAGGTAACTGTTCATGGAGAATATCCTTTCTATATGTTGCTGGTTTATTTTGCTTGCATTTCCTTGAGGATTTTGCCCCATATTCCTAAGGAATAGTGTGGTGTAGTTTCATTTTCTTGTTTTATCTGTGTTTAGTTTAGTCATGGTACCAGGGTAAACTGCCCACAGAGACTCTATTGGGAAACGCTCTTGTCTCTCTTTTTTTTTTTTTAATAAGTGTATTTATTTTTAACTGGCAAATAATTCTGTATATATATGAGGTATAATGTTAAGTTTCATTTCTGTATATAGTTGTTGTTGTTAGGTGCCGTCGAATTGTTTCCAACTCATAGTGACCCTTGCAGGGTTTTCAATGGCTGACTGTTTCAGGGTTGCCTTGGGAGTGGATTGCCACATCCTTCTCCCATTTTTGCAGTGCTGGGAATCACACTCAGGACCTCAGAGACTGCAGAGCAGTGCTCTACTGAATGAGCTCAATCCCAGCCCCTATATATAGTAGAAAGATTAAAACAAGCTAATTAACATATCCATGCGATCAAGAACTTACCATGTTTATGTTGTGAATGCTAAAAAAATCTGTTCTTGGACTGGGATTGTGGCTCAGTGAAAGAGAACTTGCCTAGCACTCATGAGGCCCTGTGTTGTATCCCTAGCAATAAACCAAAATCTCTTAGCAATTTTGAAACACACAATATATGATTATTAACTGTGGTCTGCATGTAATACAAGAGATCATTCAAACTTATCCCTCCAGTCTAGCAGAATCTTATGTCAGAAGTGGAAGGAAGAGGAGGACGCGAAGCATCACAGATGTGAAAGATTTGTATTAATTATTTGAAGGTTTGGAATAATTCAACCCTGAATTCGTCTATAGCTAGGCAGGGAATCGAATCCTAACCACAATCACATGAACTTCCAAGAGGTTCACCAACCTGAACCTTCAGTTGAGCCTTCAACCTTCAAAGTCATCTACATGTGGACTCTTGACCCAGAGTAACCGTGAGTAATGTGTGTGTGCTTATGGATCCATTAAGCTATGTGATGGCTTTTATTATGCAGCAATAACTATACTGTGGCAATAAATAGTGTGGTACCCTCTGATTACAATTAAGAAGCGTTCAGTATAATTTTGCCTCAGTGACCATGCTTTCAAACATGTATTTTCTTTATGTTCAGGTCACCTGTTAGGATGACATCCTTATTTTTTTTTTGGCATGGCATTAGGCAATATAATTCCATAATCGACATGTCAGTAGCGTACACGGTGCTATAGAATTCATGATTGAGTCTTTAGAATGAAAAGACCTTACTGATTCCAGGGTTTCCCAAAGGCTAGTGGTATAATTATTATTTGAAATCTTGAAGGAGGAAAACATGTATGAAGATACATGCAAACAGAAACATGACCTGAGTTCCCCATCGCAGACCTTTCTCAATCAAGCCCTATAATATGTGGAAGTCATGTCTTCCAGAAAGGATTTAGTGGGATCTTGCAGATACACTGCAAGACAACATCTTAAAATGTATCTTCCTGAGGTTTTTTTGGCACTGGCACCTAACTTTGAGGAAGTGGTTACTGGCAGTCAAGCTGGTTAGAGTGTAATGGGGCAGATTATGAGGAGAGAGAAACAGGAGAGTCCCTGAAACTTGATGGTGTCTTCCTGAAGCAGGTGCACTTGAGTTTGGAATGGCAGGTAGCTAAGGGAAGCTGATTCAGTGTTTCTTTGCCCATCTATCCCATGAAATCAGGGGCTACTTATTTCTGTTTGCATTTGTGTTTACTGATACAATACTTTTTAAACAGCATTTTTATTTTGAAATAATTATAGATTCATAGCAAGTATTAAAGATAGTACAGAGCATTTCGTACAACCTCCAGCTTTCTGTAATACTAATGTCTAACATGAGCATATATATGAAAACTAAAAACTCACATGGTGCACAAATGTTAACTGAACTGTAGACTTTCCTTGGTTTTCTTGCTTTAAATGTCATTCTTCTGCACCAGGATAAGACCCAAAATAGGTATGGTCATAGTATGCAATCACGAGTTAGACTCACATTGATTATTTTCCTTCCCCCCTTTTTCATATATTCATGTAGTTGCATACTACATTTTGTGTTTCTCCTTTCCTTCTTTACCCCTCTATATTGTTCCCCTCCTCTTTCCCCTTCCCCTTTCCTCAACCCCTGCTCCCACCTGCTAGTCTTCTTCATCCTATTGGGCCCACTTGTATTTCCCATTCTTATATGATTTTTTATTTTTATATATCTATATATGTAAAATTTTTCTTTAAGTTACATTTAGCTTCCACATATGAGTGAGAATATATGATAACACTCTTTTTGAGTCTGGGTTAATTTGCTTAAAATTATATTCTCCAGTTCTATCCATTTTACTGTAAATAACATAATTTTATTCTTCTCTACTGCTGAGCAATATTCCATTGTGTATACATACCATAGTTTTTCAATCCATTTCTGCATTGATGGACTTCTTGGTAGATTCCATACCCTTTCAGTTGTGAAGAGTGCTGTATTAAATGTGGAAATGCAGGTGTCCCTGTGATGTAATGTTTTATCTTCCCTTGGGTACAGTCCCAGGAATGATATACCTGGGTAATATGGTAGTTCTATTCTTAGTTTTCTATGATTGATTTCCATATTGATTTCCAAAATAGCTGAACTAATTTATAGTACCACCAGCAGTATAAAAGGGGTCCTTTTTGTCTATGTCCTTGCCAGCATTTGTTACTATTTGTTTTGTTAATCTTGACCATTCTTCCTGGAGTGAGATGGAATTTCAGTGTTGTTTGAATTTACATTTCCCTAAAACAATGGCTAGAGATATTGAGCATTTTTCATGTGTTTATTGTCCATTTGTATTTCCTCTCTTGAGATCTGTCTGCTCAGTTCCATTAATTTATTGGGTTATTTGTTATTTTGGTGTTTGATTACTTAAGTTCTTGTATATTCTATTAATTAGTCCTCTCTCAGATGTGTAGGATGCAAAGATTTTCTCCTGTTTGATGGGTTCTCCCTTTACTCTGTTAATTATTTCCTTTGCTGTTCAGAAGATTTTTCGTTTTATGTAATCCCATTTGTCGATTCTTGGTGCAATTTCCTGGGCACGTGGAGTCTTGTTAAGGAAGTACTTGCCTTTCCCTATGTGTTGGAGTGTGTTCCCTACCTTTTCTGACTTCTTGAATGATTAATCATTCAGAAGTGTGGTATTTAACTCCATGTATGTGTAATATTTCTGTAGTTTTTCTTGCTTTTGAGTTCTAGTTTCATTCCATTGTGACCTGATAAGGTACATGAGATGATTTCAGGGTTGTTTTTTTTTGTTTTTGTTTTTGTATTTGTATTTGTATTTGTATTTGTTGAGGCCATTTTTTTGTGGACTAAAATGTAGTCTATTTTTTAAAAAGTTCCACGTGGTGTTCAGAAGAATGTGTATTCTGCTTGTGAAGGATAGAATATTCTGTAAGCATCTTTTAGGTCCAGTTGATCTATGGTGTTGCTGAAGTCCATTGTTTCCCTGCTCGTTTTTTGCTTTGATGGCCTATCTTTTTCCAAGAATTGGGTGTTGATATCCCCCATAATAATTGTATCTGGATCTATGTGTTCCTTTATGTCCTTCTGTTCTTTTTTAAAATATATATATTTTTATTTTTTCTTTCTATAAATGAACTTTTGAAAAGTGAGTGATACAAATGTGTTCTGCATGGGTAAAGATAGTCTTGTAGGAAAATAAAGAGTAACAACAACAACAACAACAAGAAAGCCAGTGGAATAAACCACTCTTACACAGTGATCTCAGGTCCTCAGTTCAATTCCCAGCACCGCAATAATGGGAGAAGGATGTGGCAACCCACTCCCAAGGAAATCCTGGAACAGTCAGCCATTAAAAACCCTGTGAGGGTCGCTATGAGTCAGATTCCACTCGACGGGCAGCTAACAACAACAACAACACAGTGATCTAAGAGATGAGCACAGGCTGATTGAAGACTTCCTTTGTACACTTTCTGCATAAACAGAGAATTCCACAGCAGGGAGGACTGCCTTCTCACATACACAGATCCCTGTTCACACCCACTGCTCTCTGCTGGGCATTGCCAGGGTCATGTTCTAGAGCTATGTCTACAAAGCTATTGGACTACACATTGTACTCCACAGACATCCACATGTTGTTTTGAAATAGTTGCACACGTTTCATGAGTGTCATTTTTTAATTTCACTGAAAACTGAAAACAATTTTATTAATAACTCAAAAGGGAGTTCCATCCTTTTTTAAAATGAACTAGGATATGAAAATTTTTCATTTTTATGACTTGTAGATTTTCATTGACTCAGTCAATAATTTGCTAGCCTTCCTATTATTTCTCTTATGTTCATGTCCATTGTTTTAGAGTGAACCCTTCACAACCTGTGACACAGTATGTGTGTAAATAGACCCTTAGTGTCCCAGCTAGTGAAGGTGGGATTCCTTATCCTGGGCTGACCAGGAATTTCCTCCCCTCAATCCACCAAGGGGAACAGAAGCAGAAACAATTCAAAGTGCCAACGAACAGACTAGCATTTGTGTTGACCCTGCAGAGTCGAGGGCTTTAATGCCAGCATGAGTATGTTATGGGGAAGGAAGGTTCTCTAGTGAAGGGAGAGTCCTACAGTGTCTGAAATTCCCCATGTCTGCCACTGTTGCATAACTTTCCCAGGAAGGTATAAAAGAATTCTGTGCCTTGGAAGTGGGATGACACTCCCAGCCCAATAAATTCATGCAAAACCAAATTAGTGAGTAAAATGAGTTTAACTGGAGCTGTTCACAGAGCAGTAGACAACTCAGGAGGGCTACATTCACCCAAACTTGCCCATGTCACCAAAGTCACCGCCATCACCCCCAACCAAGCTCCTATTTTATATGGTTTTATGTCTATAGCAGAAACATGGGCATAGACTGCCACCTAGTGTAAAACTCACTGAAATGACTACAGGTTGAAATTTTAGAAAGAGAGAGACAGAGAGACAGACACAAGGAAAGCCAGTCTCTGGGAAACTTACATACTTACATGTTTATGCATACTCTATCCTTGCAATGGGGAGGGGTTTAGCGGTTTAGCTCAGTTGGTAGAGTGCTGCTCAGCACTTTCTGAGAACCCAAGTTCTATCCCCAGCATCACAAAAATGAGAGAAGGCTGTGGCAATCCACTCTCGAAAAAATCCTCAAACAATCGGCCATGGAAAACCCTATGAGCGTCCAACTCAACAGCACCTAACAACAATTATCTTTGCAAAGTATGTGTGAGGTCCTAGGTTTAGCCTCCCAGTTCTTAAAAAAAAAAAAAATGCGAACACTAATGTAATTTGATTGGCATTTCTCTAAAGACTAAAAGTATAGGCTATCTTTCTACATAAACATTGGCCATATCTGTAGCTTCTTTGTAGAAATGTTAATTCAAAAAATTATACATTTTAATTAGGATATTCCTGTTTTTCATTTGTTTGTTTGTTTGTTTATTGCAGTACTAGGGGTTAAACCCAGGGCCTCATGCCTGCATGCTCTGCAAGTGCTAGACCACTGAGCTGCACCCCCAGCCCATTTTTTTTTTTTTTTTTTACTTTTTGAGACAGGGCCTCACTAAATTATGCAGACTGCCTCTGGTTTTGATCCTCCTGCCTCCACCTCCAGAGCCACTGGGATGACAGGGGTGAGCCACCACACCTGGCTCATGTTTTTTACTTTTTGAGACAGGGTCTCACTAAGTTACACAGACAGCCTCTGCTTGAACTTGCAATCCTTCTGCCTCCACCTCCCTAGTTACTGGGATTACAGGTGTGGGCCACTGTACCCAGCTGTGGATGGTTTCTGTTGCTATGCAGAAATGTTTTACCTTGATGTAATCCCAAATTGTCTATTTCTGCATTTGTTTCCTATGGTTTTAGAGTATTATTTGAAAATTCTTGCATACTCCAACATCCTATTTTCCTTATATTTTAATATGGTAGTTTCAAAGTTTCAGGTCTTACATTTAACTTTTTAGTTGGTTTTTGTAACTGGTTTGAGATAGGGATCTGTTTTAATGCTTTTGCATGTGGATATCCAATTTTCTAAGCATCATTTATTGACAGGACTGTCCATTCATCAATGAGTATTCCTAGCACAGTTGCTAAATATAATTTGGCTATAGATACCTGAGGGGCTGGAATTTAGCTCTGTTGGTAGAGTGCCACTTTGCACTCTCTGATCTCCTGAGTTTGATCCCCAGCACCACAAGAATGGAGGAAGGACCTAGATGCCCACTCACAAAAAAATCAGCCATTGGAAACCCTATGAATAGTGGAGAAGCACTGACATAGTGTTGGCCATGGCACAGTGTCAGGGAGTGCTTTGTTCTGTTGTACATAGGGTTGCTGTCAGTCTGACCTAACTCACTGGCCCCTAACACAGGCTGGTCCCCAAACTCCTGGACTCAAACAATCCTTCTACCCATCCTCCTGAGTGTTAGGGACCATAGGCACAAGATATTATGCTGAGCTCCCCTTTTGTCTTGACAGTAGTACAAGGCAGTTGGTCTTCAAGTGGGGCTTGGAGTCCTGGGCCTTGTTTATAGAGGTAGAGTTTAGCTCAAGACACTGGGGTCTGCAATGTCCCTTTATATCCCTTTATCAAAGAAACATGCTAGCCAGGGTCTGTAGCACTCCCTGGCCTTCCTCCATATCTGTCATTTAGATAGTCCCCTATCTGTAAAGGCTACTTCTGTGAGAGGTAAGCTGATTCATGCCCCTCTTACCACCCATCTTTCCCTATAACTCCGCCAGCAGCATGTCCAGATGACATGACCCCATGCTGAGGTCTCCATTCTGGGCTGGGTTTGTTGTTGTTGTTAGGTGCCATCGAGTAGGTGTCTGACTCATAGTGACCCTAAATACAACAGATGAAACAGTATTGTTAGTGCTTCTCTGCTATTCATAGGGTTTTAAATGGCTCATTGCTTTTTGGGAATGGGTTGCCAAGTCCTTCTCCCATGCCTGCAGCATCTGGTGTTCCCAGGTGGTCTCCCATCCAAGGACTAACCAGGCCTGACCCTGTTTAGCTTCTGAGATCTGATGGGATTGGATGCCACAGTAGTATGGCTGCAGGCCTGGGCTGGGTAATGGAGGGTAATTGGGCCTGCCACTTTCCCAGAAAGCCATGGTTCTTTCAGACTTACCTTACATCAATTGTATGAAACTGGTTCACTAATAACCACCCCAAGAGATGAGTTTCACTGTGTGGACTACAGCACAGATCCTCACTGTGCCCACCTCCAGGAGCACTGTATCTTGTGCTACAGTTTTACGAATGGCCTCAGTGTGGTGAGACATAACACACTCACACACAGTGACTTATGTGAAGTAAGCCTGTTACAAATAGGCAGCAAGAGGAGAAAGACGCCTAGGAGCCATTGTGGTCAGTCTCCCAAGGATCCATCTGGCCCTAAAACTGTGTAGGGTAAATGGAGCTTTAACTGCAAGGGGCCCACTTCACTACACCTGAAGGGCCCCAAAGCAGCACAACTTGGATTATATTTTTCCAGGGGCAATATCACTGAAGGACATTCTACTTCCAGAGAAGAGAGGAACAAAGCACATTTTTCCCAGGCAGTCCCTCCATATCTCAGGATATTATGTTCTCAGCTCCTTCTATACTTATTCTTGAGAACTACAAGTGAGAAAGTAAGGGGAGAAGTAGGTCCTACCAAGGCCACCCAGAGAACTGTCCTGTATCATCACTCTGAAAAGCTCTATAGTGCCCTTTATAGTAACCCTACCCCCACACTCAGCCTTGGCAATTACTGATATGAACAAGGTAACTTGTTATTGATCACATCTACCTCAATAGCTCTGCCCTTTCCAGAATCTTAAATAAATCATTTCATTCTGTATTTCTGTAGTCAGTGCTATATGTCTGTTTTGTCTTCACTTAGTACAATGCTTTTGAGATTATTTCATTCATATTGCTTCATGTATAAGTAGGAGGTTCCTTTGCAGTGCAGAGCTATGCTCTATTGAATGAGTGGAGCACAATTTGCTCATCTTTTTCATCACAAGATGGGTATGTTTTCCGTATCTGGGCAATTGTAAATATAGTTACTACAAACATATAGTTTGCTTTCCCTTAGGAAAATATCTGAGAGTGTAGGTTGCTGTCCTGTATAATAACTACATGGCTCCCTTTACAAGAAAACAACCAAAATACTGCCCAAAGTCTCTGCCAGTTTGCATTCTGAGTTATTGTTGTTAGATGCTGTCAAGTCAGTGTCTGACTTAGTGACCCTGTGTACCAAAGGCAAAACACTATTGTTAGTGCTTCTCTGCTGTTCATAGGGTTTTCAGTGGCTGATTGTTTTTTGAGAGTGGGTTGCTGGGTCCTTCTCCCAAGCCTACCACACCTGGTATTCCCAGGTGGTCTCCCATCCAAGTACTAACCAGGCCTGACCCTGCTTGGCTTCTGAGAAATTATGAAAATTCCAGTTGTTCCACATATTTACCAATATTTGGCTTTGCGTGTGTGTGTGTGTGTGTGTGTGTGTGTGTGTGTAAATATATATCTGTGGTTAGGATCAATCCCAAGGCCTCATACATGATAGGTAATCACTCTACCACTGGGTCATACATCCATCCTTATGTTTTTTAAAAAATTTAATATTTCTATAGATACATAAAGACATCTCATTTTGGCTTTAATGCCTATCTTCCTAATGACAATGGTAGTTGGCATATTCTCATGGCTTTGATTGGCTTCCATATCTATTCTTTGGTTGTGGCCCCCTTTTTTGCAGTAAACTCTAGGACTCATGCATGCTAGACAAGTGCTGTACCACTGAGCTACACTTCCAACCTCATTAAGAAAAGGTCTTGCTAAATTGTGCAGACTGGCCTCTGTCCTCAAAGTTGTGATATTCCTTTCTCAGCTTCCCAAATTGCTTGGATTATAAGATTGTGCCACAGCGTCTGGCTAAGTGTCACTGTTTCTGATTTAAAAACACTATTTAATGTTTATCAACATTATATACATGCACATACATACATATATGTACTTCATATAGACCTATATCAGGTATGCATTGAAAATGTCTTCTCTGAGCCTGTGGTATCTCTTGACATTTTCCTTAACAATATCTCTCAAAGAGCAATATTTATGTTTTATTTTCATATAATAAAATTTATACATTTTTTTATTTATAGGTTATGGTAATTATTTCCTATTTGCCCAAAGCAAAAAAGATTACCTACAATGCTTTTTTTTTTTTTTTAGAAATTTTGTATGCAAAGATTTGCCATTTCTACCTGTGACAGAATTTGAATTATTGAAGCCAGGCACAGTGGTGCATGCCTATAATCCCAGTAACTAAGGAGGCAGAGGGAGGAGGGTTGCAAGTTAGAAGCCAGAGGCAGCCTATGTAACTTAGCAAGTAACTTACTCTCAAGACAAAAGATTATAAAATGGGCTGGGATTTCAACTCAATGGTAGAGCACTTTCAAAGCATGCATGAGGCCCTAGGTTCAAACACCTAGTATCACCAAAAAAATTATTGGGTACAATGTAAAATTAGAGTGCACACTTTTATTTTGTCCATATGGATGTTCAATAATTTGCACCATTTATTGCAATTGCTGTCCTTTTCCCATCAAAATTCCCTGGCACATGAATCCAAAATCTGTAGTCCATCTATGTGTCCTTCTATCTTGCTGGATGTTTCACTTATGTAAAAGTCTATTCTTATGCCAGTACCATACTATCTTGACTAAAAACGCTTCATATTAATCCTTGAATTCAAGGGAGTGTGCCATCCAACATATTTCCTCCTTTTTCTAAATCAGTTTCTTACTCCTTTACTTTCTCATATAAATTTTAGAATCCATTTGTCAATATCTACAAGCATTTCAGATATAAATTTGTAAAAACTGATCTGATAATATCCAGCCTTTCAATCCATAAAATTTATATATCTCTACATCCATTAACATCATTGCTAATTAATCTCATCAGTGTTTTCTAATTTCCAGAGTAAAAAATATTCACTTATTTTTATCAGATTCATCACTAAGTATATGATGTTTCTTTGTTGCTACTGTTAAATATACTTTTAACATCAATGCTCAGTTATTCGTTGTTATATGGAAAGACAATTGATTTTGACCTATTCATTTTTGCAAACTAAGAAAACTGAATGAAAACCATGTGGCATGTACATTGCCACCTGGAAGAGTTGGACAAATGAAGAACAAAGATAAATTTCTCTTATTTGGGACATCAGTAAAAGGGTTTCAAATAAACAATACAAGTCAAATCAGGTTAGAGAGATTGTAAGGAATTTGCATTCTGTGGAAATCCACATGATGCATGGGCCTGTAACTTGTATTTAAGAAGTCAATGAAGGTTCCTTAGAGGCAGAAATTCATAACTGAACACACAAGAATAAGTAGATAAAAACGTGCAAATTGGAGCTAGGGAAGACAAATGAAGAACTAGTGTTCAGAAGCGATCAGGGCATGCAGAGAAGTAAAGAATTTGAGACACCACTAGGAGAATATGAAGGAACTTTATTTCCTGTCAGTGTATATGGATTTTATAGTTTTGTTGTGCTTCTTTTCATAGCTACTATAAGGTCTCCTTCCTTAAGATCACAGCTGATATAACTGTAAAATGGGAATCTAAGAATCTTGTAAATTTGAAGAAGAAAATATACATGAGGTTTAGGGACAGACCCTGTACAGGAAAAGGAAAAGTACGAGAAAATGACAGCGTAAGGTCCAGGAAACATGGCCAAAATAAATGTTAGTATTATCAAAGTAGAAACTCTTTTTGCTCTAGCTAAACTTCCCTGTGAAAGATGCCGAGGCTGACCATAAACTCCTGCAAGGAGATAATTCAGCTTCAATCAGAGATTGCTTTCATGTCTTAACCTCACCTTTCAGAAGTACATGTCACAGGAAGCTTTTTGGAATCATTGACCCATGTGCTCACAGCGCCATGTAGCATCCAAAAAAAGAGAGGGTCAGTGACAACATTGTTAAAAGTTCTGAGAAAAAAATGAAGGTTCAGGAAGCCATCACCTTGTTCATTTCAGCAGGATTCAAAATATATGTAGGGTCACAGTAAATCTACTAGGCTGACTGGTTTCATTTGCAAAGATGGATATATAGGAGTATGTTACTAGGTACATCCATTCTTTATACTTTACTATGAAAGTAGTTCAGCTTGTACCATGTGACACTTATCCACCTCATTCTTCTCTTTAATTGCAGTTCATTTCATAAGATGAGTGGAATGTTTTAAACTAAAGCTGTGCTGTGTTGTTGTTCTCAGAGACATTTTCCATAAAGACAGTTGTCAGGTTGTATCTGCACCAGTCTCTGCAGTGGGACTGGGGCTCCGTGTATGTCGCGGTTCAGCTTCTTGTCTCACCAACTGCCATTAGCATTTCCGGCACTGCGCCGGAAACGGAAGCGCGCCATATTTTAGTGTGGTTGGCAAGCTGGCAGTGCGCTGTGGGAAGATCACATGGCTAGCACGGAGGACGGTAGTCCCTGTGGGCCAATCCTGTTAGAATCTGCACAGCTAGGGATCATGTGGTCCAGGCTGCGCGCCCTTTCCGCCATTGGTTTCCTTTTTGTGTGCTCAGGTGTGTTGAGCCTTAAAGGTACCGCTGTAAAAAGCTACTGCTAGAAATGTCGCATGTGGCGTTTGCACCGCAGACTTTAATGTGTAACCTAGTTTTTTTTTTTTCTTTTTTTAATTCATCCTTAGGTGTATTATCAGTTTTTTGCTTCTTGTTCTTTATTTTTGCACTAACCTCGGATTGGTTGATAATTTTTCTTTTCAGAAAATTACATAGTGCCCTTTTTTTCCCCCAGTACTGGGGTTTGAACCCAGGGCCTTGCGCTTGCATGCTTTGCAAGTGCTGGACCACTGAGCTGTGCCCCCAGCCCTTTATTTATTTATTTTTTTTTTACTTTTTTGAGACAGGGTCTCGCAGAGTTACACAGACTTCCTCTGGTCTCGAACTTGCGATCCTCCTGCCTCCACCTCCCAAGCCGCTGGAATTACAGGTGTGCACCACCACGCCTGGCACCTTTTCTTTTTATAATTATAAAAAAACATTAGCCTGAAACCACAATTTAGTACCCTTTCTTTTTGAGCGTTAATGATTTTCCTTTCATTTTTACATTCGTCTGAAAAATTCAAATATTTTTACAATATTGAACTTATTGGATGTCATACTTTAATGGGCTACTGTTTATCATTTGTTGTCTTTACGTTTTTCTATTGAGTCTATTTTACTTTTCCAACAAAATACTTTTAATATGAAAAGATTTGGAGAGGATGCCAGCTCAGACTTTCCCCGAACTCTCAATATACCATTATAAAATACTACTCTTCAATTAAAAAAAATTATACAACATTAAAAGAAGTTTCATAAGAACCCAGGGCTTTGTGCATGCTAAGCAAGTGATCTCTCACTGGGCTGGACCCCAAGCATCAATCCTCCCTTGCTTTTTTCCCTGGTATTTAGGGTTGAATCTAGGCCCTCTTGCATCCTCACAAGTAGTCTGCAAGTGAGCCACACTCCCAGACCATTTTTGATTTTTTAGTTTGAGACCAGGTCTTGCTAAGTAATTCAGGCTGCCTCTGGCTTGGACCTTAGGATCCTCCTGCCTCCACAGCCCAGAGTTGCTGGGATTACAGGCATGTGCAACAGTGTCCAGCTTGCTTTTTATTTTTAGGTAGGGTCTCTCTAAGGTGTATAGGCTGACTAGGCTGACTCTGCCCTTGATCTTCTGTGTCAGGCTCCTGAGTTGCTGAAATTACAAGTATGCACCAGGGCATCTGGTTAAAAATATATTTTAAAACAACTACTACAGCTTGCTTTTCTGTGTATCCTGACATCTCCATAAACTTAGTTCTTACTTTAAAATTGATCATCCAATCTCAAAGTGGTTTTTCTGATTAGTCCTGGTGCTTTGTAAGCAATGCTACTCTCTTAGTTTTGGAATTTGTTTCTCTTTTCTTAGAAAAATATTCCCAAAATACCATAAATCAAGGTTAGCAATTTGTTTTCAATTTTAAAGGGCCATTTACTAAGTAAGCTTTGTGGGCCATTTGGTTTTTATGGTAGCTAGTCAGCTCTGGAATTGAAACGTGAAATCAGTGATAGATGATGTGTAAAGGCAGGGGCCTGAGGGTGTTCCAATAAACCCTTAGTTACAAATACTGCCTTCCAGTGAGCAAACTACTTCTTGATCCTGCAACTTAGTAAGCTCCTTCCTCGTGGTATATGATGCTGTACTTTATACCCCAATAATGAGGTATATTTTCTTTTGGTTGTTAAGTACTTTGATTTTTATCTCCATTTTATGCTTTATAATAAAAAATTTAAAGCAATAACAAGGTGAAAAAAGACAGGGAACTTCCAAATAAAGACACTAAGGTTGACCATAATGGAAATTGATGATATTATTATGCTATTACCTTTTATACTTTTTGTTAGTTTTGGGAAGTTGAACCCATGGCCTCACACACATGCCAGGCAAGTACTTTACTACTGAGCTGCACCCGTGCTCATTTTTTGTTTTGAGACAGAGTCTTAGTAAGTTGTACAGGCTGCCTCTTGCCTCAGCGTCCAGATCACAGGCGTGTGCCATAGTATGCAGCTATTTATATAATAGTGATTGAGTTGCTGCAGATGTCAGCTCAATGGTAAAGCAAGTGCTTGGCAAGTGTGAGGCCATAGTTTCAATTCTAGCACAGTACCCCAAAAATGTAGTGACTGACTCTACACATTTCTTTAAAGTTGTTTTGCTGTAAATTATCATAAAGAATCTCAGACCATACTTGTAGAAGTCTTTGAAGTCTAGGAAAATATGCCAAAAACTTGCTGTGACTTTTGTCCTCGGTAGGTGCATATTTGGCTAAATTTCCCTCTCTTTGAAGTCTTCAGGATACCCTGAGATTCATAGGCAGCCAGGGAATGACTCTTTCTCTCCTGTGATACTGGGAATACTTTAAGCCAGGTGATAGTAGTGTTTTTCCAAAGGGACTCTATATGAATTAGCTCCTTAAAATCAATCTTAGTTCATTAAAGCTGTCTACTCATATTTTATGCATCATTCTCAACTATGATATTCCAATCAAAGTCTTGATAATATGCCCACTGTGTCCAATTGCAACCTTTTGCAAAGGGAATAGTTTCTTATTGAAATTATACAAATAACTTTATTTGATGAAAATAAGAATACTCACTAATATTTTCCAAACTCTGATGAAATCATGTAAGGAGACAAAGTAATTATTTTCTTTATTTAAACATAGTCTACCAGATTTATATGTTATACACATTTTAAAAGAAACAGGTTTTCTTAAATCTTGAAAACACAACATTAAAAACGTTTTCAGACCAGAATCATAATAACATATAATCATTTTCATGATCACTTCATTTAGTGTCATGTAATTAATACCTACTTTGACCTTGAATTAATAAATTTTATGAACATACCAGTTCCTTCATTGTTGTTGTTGTTGTTGTTAGGTGCCATCGAGTCGGTATCCAACTCATAGCGACCCTCATAGGGTTTTCAATGGCTGTTTCGGGATTGCCTTGGGAGTGGGTTGCCACGTCCTTCTCTGATGTTTTGGGGTCCTGGGAATCGAACTCAGGACCTCAGAGACTGCAGAGCAGCGCTCTACTAACTGAGCTAAATCCCAGCCCATTCCTTCATTAGAGCTCTAGAAATTTTTACCCAGTACAAAGGTGAGATTTTTTAAATTACTTTCCCAATTCTCTGAATTTATTTTTATTTTTTAGCAAGTAATATTGTATCATTGTATTTATAAAGAACTATATATTTATGAGGGCTAGGGCTTAGCTCAGTTGATAGAGTGCCACACTACACTCTGAGGTCCTAGGTTTGATCCCCGGCACTAAAAAAAATGGGAAAAGGGCCTGACAACCCATTCTTGACAATAAAACAGTCAACCACTGAAAACCCTGTGAATAGCAGAAAAGCACTGACATAGTGCTGGTCATGGCAGAGTGTCAAGGAGTGTTTCATTCTGTTGTACATAGGGTTACTATGAGTTAGATCTAACTCAACAGCATCTAACAACAACAACATATATTTATGAAGTATAATGCAATGTTTTAAAATACTTATACACTATAGAATAGCTAAATCAAACTAATTAACATATATTACTTCATATACTAGTCAAAATTTTTCTGGTAGAAAATCTAGTTTAGCAGTTTTCAAATATATGTTGTTTTATTATTAACTAGAACCATTGTTGTACAACAGAGCTGTGCTGCGGTCCAGCCGGGTGAAGGGGAGAGCCGAGGATGAAGGAGACGTAGAGGCCAAGAGTGATGGTCTTGAGCAAAACTTTATTCTCTTTACTCATGCTTATGTAGTAACTCAAGGAGATACTCAAAGTAGCTCACAAAGGTAAATGCAGTACAATGGACTTTGTAACAGGCATAAAGTTTACAATCAGCTTAGTTAGCCCCCAGCAACAGATTAATCCTAAAGAGACAATCAAGGAACAAAGTTCAGATCTATACTCATGGTAATATAGTAACTCAAGAGATAATCAAGGAACAACATTCAACAGAGTCTCTGATGTGCTGTTTCCTCATTCCACAGGTAGCAGAGCTTCCTGCTATGGTCATGTTTGTCACGTAGTCAAGCTCTCAGGCACGTAGTCAAGCTCTCAGGCACGTAGTCAAGCTCTCAGGCACGTAGTCAAGCTCTCAGGCACGTATCCGTTTATGCAGGCATTGCCTTTTAACTCATGTCGGGCCTATGGCTCCTGACAGAGCTGTTGAAGTAACTCCTGAAATTTTGCCTGCTTTGACTAACATCTTCCCAATTCACTCCTAGCCATTTTTAACCACCATTCTACTCTGCTTCTATGATTTGAATCGTTGGGGTTCTCACATACAAGTGAGATCACACAGCCTCTGTCTTTCTGTGCCTAACTTATTTCAAGAGTCATCATCTGTGTGGTTGGGCAAAAGCAACTGCCTTTGTAAATGAAGGAAGGATTAACTTCAAATCCTTCAACTGGGATATACATTAAATACTCAGGTTTTTCCCCTTTGACTACCAATTTCAAATTAAACTATACGACAATAAATAATTTTATTTCCAGAAATTCTTCATTATAATGAAGAAAACAAGAACATGATTAGTAAAATAGTTGAAATATGTAATATGAGTAAAATAATCATGTAATTAACAATGTGCATCACGAAAATGCAAAAAGGCTTATAAGAAGAAATGTATAATCAGCTAAATAAAGATTGGCATGTAATCAGTATACTAAAAAATTTAAGTTGAAAATAAAAAGGCAATGACAGGTAGAAAAAGCAATGTTACATACTATAGTAATGTACTTCACTTGTGATAAAATGTAAGACAATTCTTACACAAGGATACCTTGCACAGATAATTTTAGTTTTTGTCTCGGTTTTAGTTTTTGAACATCTAGTGCATCTTCTTGAAATTCCTTCAGTAGGTAGATGATTACCCGCATTGACCATGAGTTTTGCAATGTTTGAAGGCCTGCTTCTGCCTCTCTTGCCTTTTGCCTTACTGTTCTGTTTACCTATGTCCCAATGGTAGTCAAAGGGTTAAAGGGCACAGGTTCCCTCTTGTGTGTGTGTCAGATTGTGAAATCCAGGAAAGCAGTTCAATAGGATCACTTCCATTGCAACTGTTTCAGGGTTAGGGAATTCCAACATGTTTGGCCTTGTTGAAATTAGGAAAATAAATCTTTGAAGTGCTTTTGTCTTCTGTGTAATATTAACGGAACCTCCTGGAGGCATGAATAGATCCAATAAGAAATCCTACCCAAAAAGAAAAGAAAAATAGATCTATGCCATTAACCCCTCCAGTTGGTCTCACTGAGGGGACAAGGAGAATGTCAGAGATTCTGGTGACATCCACAGGAAGCCAGGGCTTGTTTTTAGTGCCATAGAGTCACTGGGTACCATTCAGAATACTCCTGTTTATGCCCAGCCAGTGAGGCCCATGTGTGGCAAACCAATCTGTGTCCTTAATGACATTCTGACATGGGGAAGTTGGGAAGGATGTGGGATCCCTAGTATTGTTTACCTGAGTCTATTCAGAGTGTCTGTTTATCCCAAAAAACTTGGGGAAAGCATGCCTGTTGTAGAGCTGAGCCACAAAGAGACAGAATGATGCTTACTTCTAGGATGTGGCACTTTCTGGGGAAGTGCTTGCTTTGGTAGTGGGTTCCCACTGTTCCATTGTAGTCATGCCACTACAATAGCATGTGTATGGGGCACCACCTGCCCATTGCCAGTGTTTCTACCCAAAGAATTCATTAGAAAGAAAAGTGGGTGCCAGGTCTAAGTGGCCTGCCTCAGAGAAAGAAGGATATGAGTCCAGCCCAGCAGTACTTTCTATGCAGGATCCCATCAGGGCTGCCTGTGTAGAAATTATAGAAGGAGGAGAGCTCAAAACTAAGGCATTCATTCATTATGGAACTCATCTCAGGATGAAGGCAATGCCTGATTTCTTCTCTACCTACATGAGTTGCAGTGGGTTCTTTATTTCTACCACACATGCATTAGACAATTTCCTGTAACAGGGGCATCATTCAAGCCAGGTACAGATTCTGCTAAAAACATAGCCCGTTTGCCAAAGAGGGGAATTCTGTCAAGAGTTTAATTTGTCCTTCAAATAGGCCATTTTTTCTCTTCATAGGTCCTACTTGCTGTTGGATGTAGGGCTGATAGAAATTCCATGTTAACACTGTCCTTTTTTTGCCCAGACTTGAAGTAGAGAGCTTATAAGATGTACATTTCGGTCACTGGTAATGGCTGCTAGAGTACCATGTGTTATTTGCAAGCATTATAGACTTTAAATAATTGAGGTATGATTTGTTTTTCAACAGGGGGTCATTTGCAAGAGACTACTTGTAGTGTCTACATGTGAGTGTACATCGGTGGTTATTACTCTTAGGGAGTGGGCCAGTATAGTCTATTTGCCATGTGTCAATGGTTCTCCTGTTTTTATATTTCTGATGGCCACTGAAACTTCCCAAAGATGGGTGGGAAATGGGGCAATTTTGAATTCTCTTCCCTATTTTTTGGGGGCACAGAGAAGCCAAGTTGTTCAGCTTCCAAGTATTACACAGGTTCCTATGACCTCCCTCTGATGAATCCAGTTTCCTATATCTTGTTCTTCAGAGGTGACCCCTGGCTGGGCTCAGATCATTGTCTCTGCTTCTGTATTTCCACTCTGGGGTGAATATTGGTGAGCTGCTGTGAAGAGCTTTGTATTAGCTCTTGGTTGTTCTAATAAGTCCCAAATGTCTACACATAGTTCTTTGCTCATTCTCCATGAAGTCCTTTTATATATATAGATCCTTGATCTTTTGTCCACAGTGTCCTTTTATGACCACTCAGGTCTCAGTACACAGAATTACTGGGTATACCTTGTTTGTGATCACTAACCAGACAGTTCAAAACTCTTTCCATTGTCTGCTATGCCCCATTCATGACTCCACTCATGTGGTTTCTGTGGCCAATTGAATATCCACAGCAGTCTGCCTGGGAGACACTGTAGTCCTCTGTGTACCATACATCCTCAGATGGTCTCATTCCCCTCTCTTACTTGACAGGGTTTCCATGAGTGTGGGACTGTACTAAGTTTAAATCCACTGTATAGTGTGCAAGACCCAGCAGGTCCTGTCCTTCTACAGAAAGCTTGATGTAAAGCACCCGTCCTACTGGAGATACACATGCCACTTGACCAGAGTACTATTTTGTGCTAAGGCTGTTGAGAGTTGGGGAAATAGATTTTCAATCCAACTCTTAATAGGTAAGCCATTTTTACCTCCTCAGCATATCTGTGATTAGAGCATCTGTTTGCAAGAGCCTGGTAAACTACAAGGAGCTATTTGTTTTGTTTTGTTTGAACAGGATACAGCTTTACTCTGGCCCCTGAACAAATATGAGCAGAAGGTAGTGATTAAATCTGTTTGCCTCCCCTCAGCCAGGGGGATGAGCCCATTCCTTCTTACATTTGCAATCCAGGGCTTTTGCTTGAGTAAGTGTTTTTTCTTCTTCAGTGCACCACTCCCAGCTGCTCTCTTTATTGTCAGGTGGTATGATGGCCTGAAACTTTGGGACAAATAGAGAATGAAGGACCTCTAACTTCTCAGCAGACCTACAAGGGGTTGTAACTTGTTTCTCTTAAGGGCCCTGGATATTCCTGTGTCTTCTTGGGTTTTACCCAACCATTCCACACCCAGGAATTTTACAGTGCCCCAGGTTCCTGGAATTTCTAGGCATTGCCAGCCAATTCTGTGGATTGCAAATGCTGTAGGACTTTCTGGGAGCCTTCTGAAAATGACTTAATCTGAGGATGTAAGCAGAATACCATGCTTGTGCAGTTCCCCGTGAGTGCTGGAGTTCCCAGAGAGTATCTTACAACATGGCCGGTCCCTGGCTATTAAACCATGTGAAGTAGTGGAGCTTGAAAAGAGTGTTCATCACAGGTGTAGTTGTACCTCTGTGTAAGTGTGTTGTTGTTAGGTGCCCTCTAGTCAAGTCTGACTCAGAGCGACCCTATGTACAACAGAACAAAACACCCCCCAACATTGTGCTATGCCTAGCACTATGTCAGTGCTTCTTTGCTATCCATAGGGCTTTTGATGGTGGATTGTCTCAGGACTGTCTAAGGACTGGGCTGTCTGGTCCTTCTCCCACTATGTAAGTTAGGGGCCTGGAACATATATGAAGATAATTATTGAGTCTTAGAATTCATTTAGTACCCGTTTCCTCTAGTGCCAAACTCCATTTCAAGCAGATCTCTTTCTCATTTCCTTGGGGCTCCAGTCCTCCTGAGTGGCCCCACTTTGAAGGGAACCTTGACCTTCCCATCACCTTAGGGACTGAGGTGCACATCCACTCTCCTTTCAGATTCTCTTTGCAGAATCTGTGTTGAAAGCTTAGGAGTAACCCCAGTGGTGCACTGCAGCTCTGCTTAGGGCTGTCCATAGAAGAAAGAGAAAGCATTGGGTCTTTAGTGTCTATTTCCTCTCTCTATAGGTGCTTTCGGCAGGTCTTCCCATATTTGAGATATCAACACTCTTTTTCCTCTATCTCTTGGTTTTCCTGTTCTCTACTTTTGCACTATTTCACACCTTAGGTACACAGCCACAATTTCCACTTGACCTGTTTTAGCCAAGGCATGGCCCCATCTTATTCATGGAGTCTCTGCCAAGAGACCTAAAATGGGAACCCTGGTGGGACAGCCTTTAGGAGGTTTACGTGCATGCTGGCATGGAAGTAGCATTTTCAGACCCCTAGAAGCAAGAGTGTATATGGCCACTCCCATTCCCAGCTCATGCAACAAACCCTGGACCTCTCCACCTGTCTTCTAAGGTGCAGCATCCCTGAGAATATCCACTTTGATGACCAGGCATCCCTGCATGACCAGAAGGACCCAGTCCGTCAGTGAATAATTCCCTGAAGTAGCATAGAAGTTGTGTAGGCATTGCTTGATGGAAAGGTTGCTGTTACCCTAGTAACCTTTTGTACCTCACTCCCACACAGAATCCCCCTGTCCCCATCCAAGTAACTAATACTTCTTTAGATTATGTGAAAAGCTGTGGGTCATATCAAGTCAACTCAGAATATATTCACACAGGGCATATGTTTGTTGGCAGGTAGGGGAGGGTGTCTTTATGTACCTACCTGGTGATATTATTTAAGTTTGTATGAGGACAAAAGTCCTTAGCTGTTGCCATCTGGTCTCCTCTGAATATGTCACTTATGTGGAGTCCTCAGACTTCTTGCTTCCTCCCTCCCTCTCTCCCTCCCTCCTTCCCTTTCTTCCCCTCCCTTCTTCTCTCTTCCTTTCTTCCTTCCTCTTTCTCTCCTTTATTCTTTCTTTCTCTTTCTCTCTCTTTCCTTTTCTCTTTTCTTTCCTTCATTCTCTCTCTCTCTTTCCTTTCTTTCATTCTCTCTCCCTTCTCTTTCTTTCTTTTTTCAGTGCTTGGGACTAAACCTAGAGTGGCATTTATAGTAGAATGTTCACCTACCACTGAGGTACAACCCCAGCCCCTCCAGCACCAGTTTATAGCATCCAAATCAGGAAACTGGACAATGGCACAAACACAAGCTTGAGGGATTTTCTTAACTTGTCATTTAGCACAGCAGCCTGCCCACCACATGTTCTGGCAAGCCTCACCTCTGCCACTTTACCTGCCCTGGCGGTAAATAAGAGAGCAACAGTGGAGCTCATACCTCTTTATAGTTGCAATTCCTCATCACATTTCCCCGCCTTGTTCTCCCCTGCAAGCTGAACCTTCATTGTCAGGTAGATAGCCCACAACAGAGGCCAGCCTGTCTTCCCTTGTTTCCCACCCCTGCTAAGTGTCTGGCTTCCTTTCTGACATTTGTGTTTTGCATTTTTGAAATGTTTTATGATTTTGAAACGTCCATAACCATAGTCAGATCTGAAGGAGTTATTGAACATCCATATACTCCAGGAGTAGCCAGAAAACATCACGTGGGTAGGCAACAGGAGCCCTTGTATCTATCTCCCCAGCAAGTTCTTCTTTTTCTTGTCCCATTTCTTTGGAATCCTTTTGACTATGCTGATTATTCTTCTCAGCCCAACTGGCAGCTGTAGTTGCCCCAAAAGAGTGACAAAGGAGTTCCTGCAAGCTGCTGCCCCAAACCATCCCAAGTTGGTGCTGGTTGGGATTCCAAAATAGAATCACTAAAACCCAGAGTGATTAGTCCAGAGCTTTATTTAGGAGACCTTACATACAGAGTGCTTCAGAGATTTTTGTGAGGAACTCAGAAAAGGAGATGTTCTATCCAGGGATGTCCATAATGAGAGGGTCAGGTTATGGAGTTTATGGGGCGGGGGCTCTAAGGAATCTGGCCTAGGGCCAAGGCTATTTCCTGCATATCTATTTAGCAATCCGGTTGTTTTTCCAGTGTTTCAAGCACAATCCAAACAACCTGGGACTTTTCAAGGCCCCAGCTTTGGTTCAGACTTGCAGGACAAATTGCGCAGCTGGGTGGGTCACAGAGTTCAAGGAGAGCTGTGTCTTTCAATCAGGACAAAATAAACGAGGTGGGCAGTGGGGCTAGTGGACACCACAGCTGTATTGCAGACAGATGCCTAATAGAGAAAGGGATTGCTGGACCATGTGTGTTTCCTCCATCCTCTGTCCCAGGATGTATTATTTCACAATATCGCTGAAAGGGTAAAAGGACTCGTTTTTCTCCATGTCCTTTTTTAATCTTTCATCTTTTTTATGCTAGCTATCCTAACAGGTATGAAGTGATACCTCATTGTTACTTTACCGTGTATATCCCTCATGTTGGGCATGTTTTCTTATACCCATTTGCATGCCTCCTTTTGAGCAATATCTATTCAGCTACTTTGACAGTTTTAAAGTCATGTTATCTGTTGTCTTGCTAGTAATTGGTCCATTTTGAGTTGATTTTTGTACATGGTGTGAGAAAGGGAGAATGATCTTGAAGATATCAGAAACCTGTCTCCAGATATCTTGTCAGTCTTTTCAATGCACTCTAGCCTGTAGTTGATTATAAATGTTTCTAGAGAAAAAGCAACATAATGTCTGAATGGTAAATGACTTTAAATGGTCTTAGTTAAAACTGAAACTTCATTTGACAGGGAAATCACTTCTTTAATGACACTTCGACAATACTTTTTATTTGGCAATGTTTTCACCATACCATTCCTTACTTAAAAAATACCCTACTTTCTTTGCATACTTTGATTATACGAAGTTTTACTTCTCTATTCATTTTAGTAGCTTTAATCACATGTATTTAGATGGATTGACACAGTGGCTTCAACAATGAGCTTAAATATAAAAAAGATTGTGTACCTGACACACAGTTTGGGAGTGTTTCATTCTGTTGTACATAGGGTTGCTATGAGTCAGACCCAACACAGTGGCACCTAACATCATGTGTATTAGAATCTATCAGTCTTAGTTACCCTAATTTGTACTGAAAACTAGGAATTAAGCAATTGTGAGCTTTTACACAACTACATTTGTAGATAAATTATGTTCCCTTATATAAAACTTTTGTATGTGACACGGAACATGTATATTTATAAACCCAAATAATTTGTAATAAGAAGCCAAAGATAAAGTTATGTTTAACACTTAATGGTTCAGTATTTTATTTGGAAATGGTTGAAATATTCAGTGAACACCTGTTATTTAATTTGACTTAGTAAAACTATAAAGGTTGAAGTTACCAAAGAGACTTTGGAATCTTTTTTCAAATAGATGCTCATTTGCAAAGTGCATTTATAAACTTTTATTCTGCTTTTGCCTATTTAATTAGTTTGTTTCTAATGATTATGTCTGAATTTAGAAAAATAAAATAGGCTGGGAGCAGCAGCGCACTCCTGTAATCCCAGAAATTTAGGAGGCAGAGGCAGGATCACAGGTTCAAGGCCAGAGGCAGCCTGTGTAATTTAGAAAGACCTTGTCTCGATATAAAAAATAAGAAAGGGACTGGGGTACAGTTCAGTGGTGGTGCATGTACAAAACCTATGCACAAGACCCTGGGATCAGCACCCTAGTACTCCCCAAAAATAAATAACATAAAAAGTCAGGTGTGCTGCCTATAATCTCAGATACTCAGGAAGGTGAGGCAGGGGGAGTACAGGTAGGAGAATCACAAGTTCCAGGCGAGAGGCAGCCTGTGCAATTTAGCAAAACCCTGTCTTGAAATAAAGATATATATGTGTGTGTGTGTGTGGATACATACACGCACACGCACACACACACACACACACACACACACACACACACACACACACACCACAGGTGCAACTCATTGGTAGAACACTTGCCTAGCATGTGCATGGCATGGCTCTGGGTTTACCCTCCTGGTACTGGAAAAAATTGTATACACTAAACATTATGTCACATTGTATGAATTTAAAACAATGGTTTCAGAGTTGGAGATGTAGCTTAGTGGTAGAATTCTTAGCATGTGCAAGGGCCTGGGGCCAATCCCTAGCATCACCAAAAGAAAAATAAAAAATAATATGGCAAATGATATTACTAGTGTTAATATCTACTGTTTTTAATATTATGTGGCACAAGTGAAGAGATATTGCAGATATAATCAAAGTCCCTATTTAGTTGACATTAAAGTCGTTGAAAGAGAGATCATTATATCCTCATTTATAAATGTCCTTTAAAGGGAATCCCAGTGCTTCCCTGATACCATATAGTAGAATAGACTATTTCTCTCTCCACTTCGGGATTTGAAAAAGCAAGATGTATGCATTCTATGCGTTGGGATTTAGCTCAGTTGGTAGAGTGCTGCTTCTCTGAGGTCCCAGATTCGATTCCCAGCACCACAAAAATGGGAGAAGGACATGGCAATCCACTTCTGAGGCAATCTGGAAACAACCAGCCATTGAAAACCCTATGAGGGTTGCGATGAGTCGGACATGACTTGACGGCACCTAACAACAACATGCATTCTATAGCCACAAAGAGTTGAATTCTGTCAATAATCAAATGAACTCAGAATGGAACTCAAGCCCCTGATTCCTTCATTGCAGCCCTGTGAGACACTTAACTAAGAACTGAGCTTATCTGTGCCCAGACCACTGACCCAAGAGACTGAAACTACACTTACATTGTTTTAAGCTGCTAAATTTGAAGTACTACTTCGTCTAACTTCACTATATTGTTAGAAAGTAAACCATAAAGGCACAAAAAAAGCACTTTCCTTGGAGAATGATGTGTAAATTCACTGTGTCAATGGCAGATACCCAATCAGACTGTTAATACTGTAATGGCAAAATCCTCACAAGTATGAATCTTGCAGAATTACCATTTGGAGGCAAGAATCATTTCTGTGGTACATAACTACAGTCCTAGGAACCCAGGAGGCTGAAGCAGGAGGATTGCTTGTACCTAAGAGTTAGAGACCAGGCTCAGTAAGATAACCAGAAGAACAAGACTTTTTCCAAAAAAAAAAAAAGTGAAGCCTTTGTAGGCAGAAAATTCAGTTTGTTTTGATTATTTCACAGTCACCTACCTCATCTCTTCTGACCTCCTTGGTGTATATTTGTATGCCAGTATGTGTTGAAGTCTGCAGCCACAGTACCCTAGCATCTGATCCTGCCTGAACTCAGAAGCTAAGTAGGGTCAGCCTGGTTAGTCCTTGGATGGGAGACCTCCTGGGAGTACCAGGTCCTGCAGGCCAGGGAGAAGAGCCTGGCAGCCCACTCCCAAAACAAGCAGCCATTGAAAACCCTATGAATAGCAGAGAAGCACTGACAATAGTGTCAGACATGGCACAGTGTCAGGGAGTTTTTTTCTGTCACACATAGAGTTGCTATGAGTCGGATCCAAACTGACAGCATCTAACTAGCATCTAACTATTATATATATTGACATCATTGCCTAATCCAAGCTTACAGGCACGTACCTTCTGGTATTCTTCTAAGTGATTTATATTTTTGAACTCCTTAGCTGTGATCCATCTTAGAGGAATTTTGGTATTTAATGTGATGCAGGGGTCCTCATCAGTTTTTGCAAATTCTCCAGCATCAGTGCTATAGAGAATAGTTGTGATTTAATATCCTTTAAGATAATAAGGGGCTAGGGTGTAGCTCAGTGGGTAGAGTGCTGCTCTTCACTCTCTGAGGACCTGGGTTCCATCCCCAGCACTGCAAAAACAGGAGAAGCATGTGTCAGTCCACCCCCAAAGCAATCCTGAACAACAATTAGCCATTGAAACCCCTATGAGGTTTGCTATGAGTTGGACTCGACTCATGGGCACCTAACAACAATAAGATCATAAGCTTAAAACCTTGGCTTGGAGATAAGTGTATAGGATGGAAACAATTAAATGCTTTTGTTGTTAAGAGCTGTTGATTCATGTCAGACTCATAGACTCATAGCAACCCTTATAGGGTTTTCCATGGCTAATTGTTTCAGGATTGTCTTGGGAGTGGATTGCCATGTTCTTCTCCCATTTTTGTGGTGCTGGGAATTGAACTCTGGACCTCAGAGACTGCAGAGCAGTGTTCTACCAACTGAGCGAAATCCCAGCCCAATGAAATGCTTAGGTGACACATAATGGCCTGGTAGTGTCTTCCTACCAAATTTACTGAGAAAATCCCCGACTTTGTATCTTTTTTACTTCCCAATTGAAGGACATGTTGCTTCAGACCTAGTGATGTAAGTTACTCTGTTAAAGGAGACGGGTGAGCCAAGAGTGAGCCAAATGGCAATTCTCTTTATACCCATCATTCCTTCTCTGGAAGCCAAAGTCCACTCCTGGTTATTTGGTATTGTTTTGTTTTGCTTTTGCTTTTGCTTTTGCTTTTGCATGTGCATGCATGTGTTTGGTGACTGGGATAAAAGCCTACTTTTTTTGTTTGATTTGGAGGCAGGCTGTCACTATGTTGCATCAAACTTTTGATCCTCCTGCTTCCGCCTCTCAGCATCCCCAGTGCCAGGATTACAGGCTTGAGCCACCAGGCCCAGTTTAAAAATCCCATTCTATTCTTTCTTTTGTAGTGGAGGGGTTGAACCCAGGGCCTCATGTATACTTTGTCAGTGCTGTGCCACTGAGCTGTACCCCCAGCCCTTTTCTATTTTCTGAATTGAGACAGGGTCTCAATTAATTATGCAGGCTGCCTCCCGTCTCCAATCTGAGATCCTCCTGCCTCTGCCTCCTAAATTTCTGGGATTACAGGGATAAGCCAGCACACCCAGCTAAAAGTCCCATTCTTAACGCAAAAGAACAAACACAAGATTATGAAGAGTGCAGTCAGAGTTTGAAAAGAGAGCTAAAGAGAAAAGGTGGAAGGTAGTCACAAAACTCAACAGTTTAAACTATTAAACCAAACTGTTAAACCAACTGTTTCTGCAACAGTTTAGAGTTAAAAATTCAATATAGTTTTGCTTAATACTTACGTTTCAATTAGAAATATAATTCACAATCACCACAAAAAAGTAGGAAGCACTGTAAAAAAAGTGTAAAACAAGCAACAAAAACCAATAATCAAATTATCATATATACAAGAGAAACCCAAGAAACCAGACTGTTAGGATTATGGCATGTAATATGTGATATCCTGCAGTAAAAATGGTTCAATAAGAATGACTGAGGAAATTCATTTTGGTTATTTGTGTTTTTGAGGTGTCTCTGTGAATCCCAAGCTGGCCTGGTCTCAATGTGTGACACAGGCTCACCTTGAACTTGTGATCCTGCTTCTGATTTCCAAGTGCTAGGATTACAAGTGTGTACCACCATGCCTGGCAAAACTGAAGAAATCTTTATAAGACATGGACGCAAGTTAACAACAATGATGACATCAAATATGTGTATGTGCCCAATTCTTACTCCAAGATGAAGTTCCACCAAAACATTTGATATAATTTTGAGAGTAAACTTGTTAGAGTGCTTACAGTCTGTACTAGGACACGTTCTAAATACATACCTTAACTCATTTCATTGTCAAGTCCTTATACTAGATAAATACAATTTTCCCCTCATTTAATAGATAAGGAACAGTGCATAGAATGTTAAGAATCTTGTATAACATAACCCTGCTGTCAAACATCAGAACTAGAATTTAATCAAAAGAGCCCAAATCCCAAGGCATGATTTTCATCACTAGACTACAGTGATATGTATTCTTTCCTAATTCGTTCAAGGAGTAAATAAACATAGTTACATAATACATTTTCATGTAGTTAATTTTACCATTTTATTTTTCAATTTTTCCCAAAGATCAGAGTCAACATTCAAGGTTATTTACAGATGTGGGAAAATGAACTATTAGAAATTGCAGTTTTTTTCACTTGAGGAACTCATAAATATTGTGTCCCCCCCCCCCCGCCCCGCGGTGCTGGGAATTGACACAGGACCTCATTCATACTATGCAAGTTGTCTACAACTGAGCTATAACCCCAGTCTAATTTAGACCATTTTATATGGTTCAGCCCAATAGGTTGTTATTTGTATCCACAATATTGTATTTTATTACATATACGTAAATTTTTTAGCTGTTTTCAGAGTCCCATTATATAGTTTATTATAAAAGTATTAATATTTCTCTGCACACTTGCTTAAATATAGGGTTTTTGGGAACTGAGGTCTTTCTTAGAGTGTTAGGGAGGGAACTTTAGCCATATAATCAACATTAGGCCACCGCACTCCCAGTTCTTTGAAATGGACAATGAGAAAGGATAAGGCTATGTAAAACAATATAAATATAGCTTCAGGATTATTTCCTTAGATGTCTGTTTTCAGTGTTACCTTTTCCCAAGCTGTACAAATACCAACATTTTGGAATTGACAATGCACCCTACATCTGCAGACAAGATTGAACTAAGTCAAAAAAACCACGTTATTTATTTGCTATTTAGTATTGGTTGAAAGTGCCTGTTTTTCCAACTCCAGCTATTGATTGTTGGTAATAATTTAAGTGTACCCAAATTTAGTAGGGAAGGAAAGTTCTGTTTTAGATTTTATGTAGCTATCTAAATTCATGTGATTTTAGAAACGAATAGGCCATTTTCTTAATTAAATGTTTTTCCCATGCTGTACTGAAGAGTTTAAACCAGGCAGAGTGGGGCAAGCCTGTAATGCCAGCGACTGGCGAGGCTGAGGCAGGAGGATTGCGAGTTTGAAGTCACGGGCAGCCTGTGCAGGTTAGTGAGAACCTGTGAAAATAAAAAAGGGTGGAGGGATGGGTAGATCACTTGAGTTGGACATGCAAGCAAGGGACTGGGTTCAATTTCCAGAACTGCAGAACTTGGAAGGTGGGTGGGGGTGGGGGAGAGAGTGTTTAATTACATTATGGTTTGAGGGAGAATGATCTTCATAATTTACCACACAAAAATGTAGAATGTTGAAAAATGGAAAACAAATCACACTGCATTTAAACAATTTAAACAATGTAGCATCTTTTAAAAGTCAGGAATATTTTCTTCTGAGTAGGATGTCAAGCATCTGGCACATTTGCTTTCACTGCAGTTTTGGCTAATTTAATGTTCACAAATCAGTTTTTTTTTTGTTGTTGTTGTTTTTGAGGTTTCATTACATAGCTCAGTCTGCCCTTGAAATTATGATTCTCCTGTTTTACGCTTCTGAGTGCTGACGTCAAACCAGCTTTTCTGCACCGCTCAGAAGAACCCAGGGTATCCGTAAATCAGGGTTACTTGACCAGTGATGCCTAGTACCAAGTGTTATATCCAGAATAGGTTACATAGATCTAAAAATAGGTGTCCATGAACCCCTGGTTGACAGTGATTTCTCAGCGGTGACTGCCGGGGTTGGGGGTCCAGTAGCCTCGTCTGCTGGGGTCACTGCGGTCAGAGCCAGCGCTCCACCGCCTGCATTGCGGCAAAAGGCGCGCATGCGTGGCGCGGTGTCCAGCCAATGCGCCTGCGCAGTGGTGTGATTAAAGTTGAGCTGCAGAGCCCGGGCGGCGCAGAGCGAGGCGGCGCCTGGACATGCCAGACGCCTCGGAGTGAGCAGCCGTGTGCAACGCGATGGAGCGAGCAAGGTCAGCCCGGTGCGGGCGTCTCGGACCCTCGAGGATGCCCTTTCATTCCTCACCACAGCAGATCTGCAGGCCCTGCGATCGTTATGTAACCGGGCTGTGAGCCCTTTGTTGCGGAGGACCGGGTCAGACACCGCGGGAGGCTCGGCGTGTCCCCGCCGGTGGGGTCCTGGACGCGCTGTGCCGCGTCCACCTTGTCGCATCATGGCAGGTGCTGTCGTGAGTGGAGGCCTGTCCTCCACAGCGGAGGCTGGTGGGTGGCTGGAGGCAGGTGTGCAACCGGGGTGGTTCTCCTGGCGGGCAGGATGCAGCAGGTGTCTGCGGCCCAGGGGCAGCCGCGTTATGGGGTGGACACCGCGGGGCTGAGCGGGGTGTGCAATCTAAGAGAGCGCGGGTGTTGGGGTGGCCATTTGGGGTTGGGGTGCCCAATGGGGTCTTCGGAGCAGCTGTGAGATCCGTGGGATTGGCCCGTTGAGATGCCCCTGGGGGCGATGGTGGCCGGCTGGTGTCTGCAGCGAGAGGCTGCTCTGCGCCATGACCGCTGTACGGTGGCCACAAGGGCGGAGGACTGAGGACGGAGCCAGGCACAGGGGGAGACCCCTGAAGGAAGGAAAATCCATTTCCTTTGAGCCTCAGGGTCGGCTGCGTATTATGATCATGCCGTTTTATTTTGCAAAGCTGCCCCACCCCCTGGAATAAGGCGATGGCTGCAGCAGTGCTCGGTTTGGTCTCTTTCCCTGCATGTTTTTCCTGTGTATGGTCTCTCGCCATGGCGGCTGTTTTCTAAGATAGGGAAATTGTATGGCGAGCTTGCATCTAAGCATCTCTTGATGGGCATTAGAGGTGAGCCTCATTGTGGTATTCTGTTATTTTTTTATTAAAAATTTTTTTTCATCGTCCTGATGTTCAGTCTCGCGTTGGAAAGCTGTGTTGGGTTCGCGAGGAGGGTGCGTTCTTATCGACGCCATTGTGAGGCTCCACAAAGATGGCGGCTGCTGCAGAAGTGCCGCATGCGCAGGCGCGCCAGGGTGGGTGGGGAGGCCTGCACCCCTTCCTCACACCACACCGCAGAGACGGAGGTGCTGTCTGCGCATGTCTGCTCAGCCCTCCGTTTCGGAATCGGGGCCACACCCTCTCACCAGATGCTGCTGTGAGGAGTGGAGCCCCCCTGCGGTGGATGGTGCCCCCTCCCCAGACTGCTGCAGGGAGGCGGAGCTGGGGACGCAGTGCAGGAATGGGAGCCACCCCGGCCTGCCCTGAGGCAGAAAGGGAGCTGGTTGGGGGATGGTGCTGTCCGGATGTGCAGAGGGTGACGACCATCCGGTTCACCTGGCTACTGCTGCAGCTGTTCCTTGCCCCTCCTTCCACACTGTGTCGCAGTAGAGGAGGAGTGGAAGGAGACTAGGCTGTGCAGGCCCCGCGTAGAAGGTTTGGCAGGGCCCCCGCAGTGACCTAGTGCTGGCTGGAAGTGGAATAAGAGAGAGGACAGAGCCTGCAGTGACGCACGCCTGCCGGAGCATCGCACGTTCGAGGCCAGAGGCAGCCTGCGCAATCTGGTGAGACTCTGTCTTAGAATAAATGGATTGAGGGTGCAGCTCAGTGGTAGAGCACTTGCCTGACATGCCGGATGCTCTTACTTCATCCTCCCATTACTGGGAATAAAAAATAAAGGCAGGAGCAGCCATGCATTTGTACTGCAAATGTCCTTTCCTGTGTTTCTGTTCTGCAGTTGACTGGGGTGGGGCAGGGATCTGTAGACCGGCAAAAGTACATTTCAGGACCTAATGTGCTACTTTAGGTAGCCTTTATCATTGCGTAGAGATTTTAAATTTGTTTTCAAAGGAAACATCTCTGATTTTGTAGATTGTATATAGTGTAAGATGGAGTTTGATTATCCATTTTCAATGAAGTCGCCTCTTAGGTAGCTCTCTTTCCCATAATGTTTGGTTTTTATTTCCAAAATTTTATAATTAAACAGTTGCATCACCATTAAGGTCTGTTATCCATCTAAATCTCTTGATAGCCCATTATTACCCTCCCCAGATGATTTTGCTAAACTGGGGGTCTAGGTTATGGTCCCAAGGCAAGGGAAATAACATCTCTGGACATTCCTGACCTCGCTGGAGCTGAAACTGTAAGTTGTCTTTGCTTAAATATAGGAAAAGAGAATCAGAAAAATGCTTAGAATCCCATTTGTTCAGGGGTATGCATGATGTCAGAATTAGTACCTTCTTGAATTTTAATCCTTTGCATAATTTTTGAAGTTGGAGCTACTGTGAAAATTTGATGAAAGAATAATGAACCAAATAATTCCATTCTTGTATTCCACTACTTTGATTTTTTAAAGCATTTAAAGTTTTTGAGGCAGCATCTCGATTTGTAGCCCAAGCACCCTCTAACTGGTGGCCCTCTTTCCTTTGCCTCCCAATTGCTGGGATTATACACCATTGCCACCTTACAGCTTTAAAAAGATAGATCTCAGAAGGTGGGAAATCTTTATTCAGGAATTAACTGTTTTTGAGTAGGGTTTTTGTCTGTGAGTTGGGGGGAATTTTGGATGAATTTCCGGGTTTTTTTTTTTTTTTTTTTTTAACAAACTGCTATGGTCCGCCATTTTGTAGTCTTTGAATTGAGCTCAGGATCCCAATATGGCGGATCCTTTTGGAAAGGCCTCGTCCTATTTCAGGGCCTTTGAAGTTTCATTCAGCGTCTGAGTCCTAACCAGTGAGTATTTGGCTCAATGGTCTTTTTCTCTTTGCTTCTCTTCTCTTCACTTTGCTTTTTCTTTTTCTTTTTCCTCTCCCTTCTCGCCTTTCCTTCTTCCCCTTTTGTCGTTGATCTCCCCTCTCCTCCCTCGCCCCCACCCAGACAGTGTCTAGCCGTGTATCTCTGTTCTTCTGCCCTTGGCCTCCCAAGAGTAGAACATAGCAGTTGCCTTTTTTGCCTTAAAATTTCTAAATCCTAGCTGGCCCAGAATTATTTTTGTGATAATTCTCCCCAGATTTTGTTTTAGAGGCATTCATTTTTCTAATTTTAGTGAAGTGCAGAATGGCAGGATCTTACGTTGCCTTTTTTTTTTTTGTTTGTGAGGTCACCATTGAATTTTTTAATATAAAGCATATTAAATATTTTATACAGAATCAGGCAGTTAGGAATAAAGTTGTGGGATGCCATTTGCTTTTGCTTTTCAGTTTATTTCCAAAATAGAATTTGTAGTGATTTAGAATCAAAAGTTAATACTATATATACATAATGACATTTTTGCCTTAACTGGTTAATTTTCTATGTTCATTTCTTTGTTGGAGATGCACTCAAGTTTGTAAGTGCACTTGTGTGCGTATCAATGAATGGGTCTGGAAAAAAATTAAGTATTTTAGAAATAAAGTTTGTAGATAATTTTACATTTAATTTAAAATTAAGTTAGATTTAGAAAATGGCAATAAAAGAATATTTTTGTATGGTCACTGTTTTTTTAACAGAATTCAGTCTTTCATCTTGAGGAACAGTTAGGAAGTGGTAAAGAAACTGCTGATTGATTGTTTTTGGCAATGGAATATTTGGAGTTATAAAATTGTATTATAATTTGATGGAAATCTGCTTTTATTATAATAAGGTAATGGAATATTAAATTATTAAATATTTGTGAACCCGCCATTTTGTCATAACATGGATCAGTACTAAATTCCTTTTCATGGCTGAATGACATTCCACTGTATAGGATATATTGTAACATGCAATGGTTTATTTACCAACCAGTTAATGGACATTTATCTTGTTAAAATTTTCGGGTATTATGAATAATGCTGTTAGCAACATCATTGTGCCACCATTGTAGTGTCTTAGTATCACTCCATCTTAGAGTGGAATTGCTGAGTGGTCATTATATTAATATCTGATGGTTAATATTTTTGTGAAGTATCAGAGGCTGTAACATCTTACAGTCCCACTATCATTTTCTCCACATCCTCTGCAATTCTGGTGGTGTGAAGAAGTGGTGTCTTACTGCATTTTTAATTTCCATTGCTTTAACTACTAATGATGACTTGACATTTTTTTCATGTGTAAATGGGCCATTTGTATATTTTATTTGCAGAATTGTTTATTCATATCCTTTACACATTTTCAAAATAGACATATTTATATTGTAAGAATTCCTTATATTCTGGATAAAAGACTTAAAAATCACTTTATTGAATTATGATTGACATACAAAATACTATAAATACTTAATATGAATTTGTATTATACAATAAGGATACAATTTTGAAACCATTGTAATCAGGGCCATAAATTTATCCATCATTTCTAAAAGCCTCTGTACCTTTTTTTCTTATTTGATTATGTTTATGTTTTACTTTGGATATTAGATTCCCATCAACTATATAATTTATAAAAATTTTCTTCTCACCTGGTTTGTGTTTTACTCCTTGTGGTATCTTTTGTTGAAGCTCAATGTTATCTATTTCCTAGATAGCTTATAATTTAAATGTCACCTTAGGAACTGTTGCCTAATACTAAGATTAGAAACTTATAAAGTTTTATTGATTAAAAATCTAATATCTATGCATATTTGATTTTAGTTATTTCTGTGGCTTTACTGGAGCTTTTAAAGTTCTTAATAAAACAACTTGGGGCCATTGGTAACATACTTTACAAATCAAAAAATCTAAAGCTACTTTTAAAAATAAATATGGCTCAAAGAATTAGCTTTTTAGTATTCCTTTGAATACTGCCTTTGAAATATTGCTTGAATGACTTTTGTAACAGGCCTTTTCTTCTGTCCTTCCTGGTTTAGTATTTCTAAATTACAGTTTGAGAGTGATTCCTGCAGTTCCTAACATGGCCGCCCAAGTGGGTGATTTGATTCAGTTTCCTAGGGCAGCCATTTTGTGAAATGTTCTGCAGATCCTAACATGGCGCCATTTCCCGCCCTTGTTGATAGCTTTTTTCTTAAGCAGCCCTTCTTTTACATAAGAGTATTTTAAATAGAAATTTTGGGATTTGAACTCTATGCCATCTTTTTCCACTACACAAAAGGATTATTTTGATCTAAAAAATATTTCCCAATCAGCTTTGGGCTTTTCTATCTTGGTTGAGGAGAGTGAGTAGGTAGTGGTGGTATGTATGTTAAATGTATGTGTGTTTGCATGTGTGTTACATGTACCTGTATAAGATATTTTATGTATATATAACTGAATGTAGATGGAAGTGAATGTATTGTTTTTACCTCTTTTCCTGACCTTTTAAAACTGGATTTTCTGATATGTGTTTTTCAAAGGAGAATAACATGGTTACAGGGCAGATCCTGACTGAAATGTAATGATCTTCTAGTATTTTAATTTTACTCTGTCTTAGTTAGATTGTGAACACTTTAAAAAAGTCCATCACACTAAGTACAGTTCTAAAACATAACCTTTAAATAAATAAGGTCATAAATTCATGAAGTCTATGAAGAAAATCTCCCCTTTTCTATTTCAGGGATCGCTTACACCTGAGACGAACTACAGAACAGCACGTGCCAGAGGTGGAAGTCCAGGTCAAACGTAGGAGGACAGCCTCACTGAGCAACCAAGAGTAAGTACATCTGGGCTGAGAACCAGTTTAGGTTAATCCTGTTGAGATTAGAAAAAAGTATCATGCAGTGAAGAGGTTAAGATAAATTTAATTCAAGTAACATAGGGATATAATAACAATTATGTGGCAAAACAATGAAATTATCTTTGTGTTGTCCTTAACCTCTGATTTTAGTATGTTTCCTTTTTCTTCTATGCATGTGTAAGGGATTTTTACGTTTATAAAATTCTGTATTTTCCATCAGTGTATAAATAGTTATTTCTGCTTTATGTTTTTAAATTATTTTGTATGCTTGTACAGTGTTCCATGCATCAAAAGGATGTTAATTTACATATTTTTCATGCTCTGCATCAATGGGGCGGTTTCTGTTAAGTGTTTTTCATTCAGGTAAAAGTTGAAAATATTTTTTGTTTGTATTTTGTATATAAACACATGTACACACACAGATAGCATGTATACATATTTTAATTTTCTAGAAAAGTTTTAATGAAACTATAAATGTCTTTAATAATCTGATCAATACTGATTGTACATTGAATCTTTAGCATCTTGTCATTGCCTCCAATTTTTGGCAATATCAGTAAGGTAGCATTTTTTTTCTTTACTATGTTCATTTTATTTTCTCAAAATTACAGGTATTAATAATACATAAATATACTCTCAAAAATAAGTTTAAAGCTACCACCAGTTCCTTCCCCTTTCCTTCCCAGAGATAATATTTAAGTATTTGGTCTCTGTCTTTTCAGACCTTGACCTTCGTATTCTTAAGGGGCAAATGTGTGCGTGTGCATAAGGGAAGAGGAAGAGGTGGGACACAGGTTTATGATGTGTGGTTTGCTTTGTGTACACAGACCTCATTTGTGTGTTTTTCTGGCCATGTGTCTTTGTGATCTTTACAGATTGGCGTAGTCATTAGCTTATGGGTTAAATATTTATTTCATTTGCATTTCTTGCCTATTAAAAATGACGAACAGTTACTTTTAAAAGACTGTGTATTCTAACTGTTTTACTAATTGTAAATAATACTAATTGTTTTATTTCCTCAAAACTGTAGGATTTTTCTTACATGGTAGGTAGCGGGCAGCATTTTGAGTGTCTTAATTTTGTTATTTTCTCATTGTATATGTGAAAAGTTGTCATAGGTTTGCCCAATTCACACCGGTGTTGAGGCCAGGGGTGGTGAGGCATGTCTAATCCCAGCAGTTTTGGAAGAGGAAGCACAGGCAGGAGGATGGCGAGTTTGAGGCCAGAGGCAGCCTGCATAGTTCAGAAAGACCTTGACTTAAAATTTAAAAAGAAATGGACCACAGGTACAGCCCAGTTGCAGAACACTTGCAGAGTATGTGTCAGGACCCGGTTCAATCCTCAAGTATGGAAAAGAAAATTAAAAAAATAAAGAATAAGCTATTGATGAGGATAAAGATTTTCCTATGTTTAGTTTTTAAACTCTTCTGAGGTTTTACATTGCATTTTCATGTTACAGATTGCTTTCAAAAGGGCACTTTATAAATATTTTTCTATTGTTTCTATAAATAATTTATAAATTGTCTTGGTAATAGAGTAAAATTCACTTTCTTTTATGTGATGGCATTTTTCCCACTTTAGTCTTTCATAGTTCCAAAGATTTAAAAGTGCCTAGAGTTTCCAGAGGTATTTTGGAGAGTTTATGGTGGAGTTACTGGATGTAGGGTCTGTGGGGAAGGACTTGGTTAGTGAGGAAAGGTCCTTCCTGCCTGCTGCATTTGTTCAGGGTTTTCTTCTGTACGGCCTACATCTACTGTACAGTGTAGATGAATCAACAAGGAATCTCATTTAATCTCACATTGGGTTAAGTATCTCACTTGTCCAACTCTGGGGTAACATTTTGATGTTTTCTTGTGTGTTTTTTTGAGACAGGGTTTTGCTATGTAGCCCAGCTGTCCTCAAACTCATGGTCTTCCTCCAACTCGCAAGTGCTAGGGTTATAGATGTGTGCCACCACTATGGGGCATTTTGATGATTTTGAAGAAGTAGTAACTTGGTGATCTCCATTCTGTATATTACACATAAGTACTTTAAAGTCCTGAATTGGGGGAAGGATCTTGAAAACAGTGTTCACAGTTAGGGAAATGGTGTAATTTCCCTAGTGGCCTCTCTTCATTTTTGAATGTGTAAGCAGTATTAGTAAGCCCTGCCTTAACTTTCAGAAGTGAGACATGTGATAGCTACATTCTTATGTGTTAAACTGCAAGTGTTCATTTATATTTACCCACTAATCTCTCACCTTCTCCCAAACCATAAATACTGTGTCAGTCTTAAAGAGGTTGTGTGGTTGCCAGCCCTAAAATTGGTCATTACTATTCCTTCCAAAAAGTCCAAACAAAATTTAACAAAATTGTTAAAAACAACATAAGGCACAAACAGTATTCTACAAACTAACAATGAATATTAAATGGAAGCTCATTTTCCTCCCATTCCTGGAATTGATGGTTATTCTGTCCACCAGGAGATATACCAGCAAATCAGTCCTTGTTCTCTGGAGCTGGATAATACCTTCCCCATTCCTTGATGTATTATGAGTTTAAGGGAAACTAGAGCTGGGGAGTCATCTTAACCTATTTTGTGCACAATTTCAAATGGCTTTCCAAATTAATGGTGTGCGTTTTATGAATTTAGTACTGCTGCATAATACAAGGACCTGACAATGCACTCCTGAAATATTCAGCTATTGAAAACCCTATGAATAGCTTATGAAACACAGACATAGCACCAGGCATGGTGCAGTGTTGGGTAGTGTTTCGTTCAGTTGTATATAGGGTCACTATGAGTTGGACCTAACAACAACAGTACTGTATAGGCTGGTTTTTATTTTCTTGATCTTAGTCTTTTGGCCTCAATTTAAATAAGAAGGACACTACAATGAGAAATTCTCTTCAGTCAGGTTTTAAGAAGCAGATTACTTTTCTGAAAAAAATATTTTAGAATTTTGTTAGATCAGAGACTTTGTTTCCATTTGATAACAAAGAGTTTGGAATGGAAACTACCCAAATTAAGATGCTTTGAAATTAATAAATTTATTTTTATTGGAAATTTTCAATGTACAACTTAATGTGTTTCATTCTGACATGCATTTCATTGTGATATTTCCATATATGCATTTCATTGTACATTGCACAGGTAAATTCCCCCGTACCCTCTTGTGCCCCTCCCCCCCACTAATGGCCTCTCTTCTACTTGCATGTCTTTTTGTGGGAATATTTTTCTCTATACCCTTGCATCCCAATTATGATTTAAGTCCACACTTTTTTCTGTAGTGTGAGCCATCTTTTTACATTGTCAGCAGTATTACATGAATAATCTAGCCCATTTGCACTATTACCATCCTTTGGTGTTGTTGGTATTATTATAATTATTTTCTGAACTATTAAAGTTGGGCTCTTTACTTTGAAGTCGACCTCTCTCTCAATCCTCCTCCTCCCCATCCCTCCTCCCCCTCCTGTCTTCTCCTATCATCGCTTCCTTTTGCTAGATGCTTCCTTCCTGCTTTCCGCTCCTTGAATTGTCCCTTCTCCACTAAGTTTACATTAACTTTTTATTATGTTCCAATTTCTGTGTAGCATTTTTTCCTTCTTTTAAATTTGGTTCCGTTCCCACATATGAGTGAGAACATGTGGTATTTCTCTTTTGGGGCTTGTTGTGTTTGTTCACCTAAGATTGTTGTTGTTGTTGTTAGGTGCTGTTGAGTCGGTATCCGACTCATAGCGACCCTTTTACAACAGGGGAAACACTATTGTCAGTGCTTCTCTGCTGTGCATAGGGTTTTCAATGGCAGATTGATTTTTGGGAGTGGGTTTCCAGGTCCTTCTCCCAAGCCTACAGCTTCTGGTGTTCCCAGGCGGTCTCCCATCCAGGTACTAACCAGGCCTGACCCTGCTTGGCTTCCGAGATCTGATGGGATCGGATGCCACAGGGCTACAGCTGCAGGCTCACTTAAGATAATTTTCTCCAGTTCCATCCATTTTGCTGCAAATGACAATATTTCTTTTTTTTCTGATTGCTGAGTAGTATTCCATTGTGTGTATGTACCATAATTTTTTTATCCGTTCTTCTGTTGAGGGGCACTTTGGTTGATTCCATATCCTTGTTATTGTGAAAAGTGCTACATTGAACATGGAGATGCAGGTGTCTCTGTGGTATGATGACTCATCTCTTTGGGTATATTCCCAGTAGTGTTATAGCTGGGTCATATGGTAGTTCTATTTTTTAGTTTTCTGAGGTGCCTCCATATTGATTTCCAAAGTGGTTGAACAAATTAACAGTTCCACCAGCAGTGTAAGTGGGTTCCCTTTTCTCCACAGCCTCGCCAGCATTTGTTGTTATTTGTTTTATAGATCTTGGCCATTCTTACTGGAGTAAGATGGAATCCCAGCATTGTTTTGATTTGCATTTCCCTAATGTCTAGGAATATTGAGCATTCTTTTGTGTGTCTTTCATGTGTTTTATCCTGGACCCTGGGAGTTACTTGTTTTAGGTAATGCCACCTTAGCAGGATCAATATAGATGATCCCCTTAAGATCTCACTGGAAATCCTTTAGCAAATCCGTCACCCTACCACAGGAGAGAAAGGATCATTACTGCATAGTGTAATAGGGAAGTGAGTGATGGATACCATCCTGACAGTGTCATTACATGGGTAATAGCTCCTGGGTTTTTTGTTACTTGACTATATCCCCAGGCTGGGTAAGTATTCCCTATTTGATTGCCCATTTCTATGTGCAGAGACTTGTTTTGGCTATAGCTAACTCATAATGTCATAGTATCCCCTGACCCTAAAGGAGGATTGTTTTTAAATACAGGGGTCTCTGTGTTTTCTTTCATGGGGGTTGTCTATGTAGACAAATGTTTTTTTATCTCATATATGATATGTATGATATATGGTTATATGATTATATATATATATGAAGTGTGTATATACATGTATGTATCTTGTGTGTGTGTGTGTGTGTTCTTGTCACAGGTGTCACTTGTACCCAAGGCGCTCTCAGCAGCAGCAGCAACAGCAAATTCCTGTGGTGGATTTTCAGGCGGAACTGAGACAGGCGTTTTTAGCGGAGACACCAAGAGGTGGTTAAAGCAAGTATTGGAACATCAAGGTAGCTGCTTTTAAGGAAAAGCCAGGTGAGAGCTGATACCGAAATGATCAGGTATGAAAGAAAAAGAAAATAGGGTGGCTAGAGTTTAATTAATTGTCATTATTAAAATATTTTTCCTTAAAAGCTTCATATACCCCTGGACCACACGAAAAATCCATACAGTAAGTACGTTGAATAAAATTTAAAGTTGTAGAAGTCCAACGTAATATCCCTGTCCCAACACTTTTGCCACATGTCTCTGGTAATGTCTGATATTCAGAGTGCACTTTTAGGAAATTTTATTCATATTTTATTTCATATTGATTTTCAACTTATGTGAAACATACTTCACTCTGAATGGATGTTGAGTATCTTAGTGAATGTTTTGTGACTTTCTTTTATGGGAGAATTCTTTTTTTAGTAGTTTGAAGTATATTGTATTAGTTTCCATTACTTTCAAGAAATAGTCTTCCAGTTAACAGTATACATTCATTGACATTATTTTTTTAAATTATAACCAGAAGGTATAAATGATACTGTAAATATACATCACATTCATTAGCAGGGGTCTCAGCATTAGCATGAGTTTCAGAGAATGTATTTTCTAATGGAAATTTATTAATTCTTTATTGTTTTTTATTTCTCTTTTATGTTCTCAGTGTAGTTCCTCTTTGAATCACCAAACAATGTAATAAAGATACTATCTGTAATTTTACAATGTGATATAGACTTAGTTAGTCCTTTTATGTTTGTTTTTATTAGGAAAAAGTTAGAAGTTGGTTTTGATTTAGTAATTTGTTTTTTCTTTTGTAATTTTTCTTTTCTCCTTTAAGATTAGACTATCCTCATTCCTAATGGTTTAACTAATAATGTACCTTAGAAAAATAAGATTATAGAGGAAGGAAGTTTATGGATGAGTTCTCTTTTAGGTTTTCATTTTTTAAAAATAGCATCCTTCAACATAATTAGGACTATTTATAGCCACCATTTTGAGTTTAAATCTCAGAAGACAATTTTTCTAAGTTGATTTTGAGTCTTTGATACCCAACATTCTTTAATAATTACATAAACTTGGTTGCAAACAGTGGAATCTGATTGTCGCTAGCTGCTCCCTAACTCATTTTTCAGTGAGTTGGTGTGTACAGTTGACTTGTTTCTTTCTTTCTTGGAGACCCGTTCTCCTCTGTAGCCTAGGCTGACCTCAACTTTGCAATCCTCCTGCCTCAGCTTCTGGAGTGCTAGAATTATAGACCTGTTTCACCATACCCAGCTACAATTGATGTTTTTACCCAGGAAATTTTGGCTTCCTAATTTCAGTTAACAGATTCTTGTAAATTTCTAAATATAATATATAAATCATCCACTGTGATCTGCAAGTGGGATTATTTAATTTTCTGAAAGTTTATCCTGTTTTGTTCTACTTTAAACTGCTTTGTTGTGGTTGTTAGTACCATAGAGATGGGTCCGACTCACAGCGACCCTATGTACAACAGAACGAAACACTCCCTGGCACTGCCATGCCCAACACTCTTTTAGTGCTTCTTTACTGTTCATACAGCTTTCAATGGCTGATTGTTTCTGGATTTTTTTGTGTGTGTGGGGGGGATGGTGGCCTGCCAGATCCTTCTGCCATTTTTTCAGTGCTAGAAATTGAACCCAGGGCCTTGGAGCGCAATGCAGCACTCTACCAACTGAGCTAAACCCCAGCTAGTTCTACCCAAATACTATAATTACTGAGATTTCTTTAAGGTATGGGTTTATCGGGTCTACTACATTTTTGTAAAACACACCTGGCTTCTTTATACCTTTTGCCCAGTGTTTCTGCAACAGTCCTCCAAAGTTTTTAAATATACGGGACCAAATTATGACCTAGGACTTCTCCTTTAAGAAACTCTCTACCACTTTAAATCCTAGGCAGTTTTAGTATCATCATAATTAATTACATTTCTTTCCAAGACAGAGATCCCTCAAGCCCAAATCTCCATTCAGAGCTATTGTCTTAATCCCCATTGCCCTTCCCAAACACCACCTTGCTAAACAATACTTGACCCTGTGACGTATTTCTGTTGCCCTAAACCACACCCTACTTCAAAAGCTGTGAACCCCCAACCAGCCCCATTTTTAGGTAGCCACTTAATCTACTTTCTGTCTCTGGATGGTTAGCATTGCTAGTCTTAATAGATGAAATGTTAGAAAAATGGAAATTGCCCATTTTAATCAGAAAGCACCAAATATTACTGGCTTTAGTCTGCTCTATAAACCTTTGGGAGACAGACCCGGCAACCCATTCCCAAAAAAATCAATTTGCCATTGAAAACCCTATGAATAGCAGAGAAGCACTGACAATAGTGTTTCACCTGTTGTATGTAGGGTTGCTATGAGTTGGATACCGACTCGACGGCACCTAACAACAACAACATAAAGAAAGAAACCTATGAAAGTGGTCAGAATCTCTCTTACAGACAGACATCGAAGTTACAATGTCAACATCAACCATGACATTCATTTTAGGAGTCTGCTCATTTGAATAGTTTTTTGAGGTCTTCATAATCTTTCTGTAATATATTGATTAGTGTGTAAGTATTAGATCCCCACTGGATGTTGAGCATTGGATGTGTCATTCCTGCATCTGTTGAGAACATAATGTGAGGAAATGGGATTGGAGACAGGTACATTTATGTACAAGTCAGGTGGCAGTGTTGTCAGAGAGGGGCACGGGCAGTGCCTTGAAGTCATGGGTAAATTGTTTTCAAGGAAAAGCTTCACAAAAGATTCATGGTTGATTTTCTATGGGAAACAAAGGTTGGAATGTATGCTGAGTAATCTGAAATTTCTTAGACAATCTCCTACCCTGTTAAGTGCTCATAGAATACATTTATCTGCCATAAAAGCTTTGGAATCAAAGCTGGGTGCCAAGCCATTTGCCTGTAGTCCCAGCTACTCAGGAAGCTATTGAAGGAAAATTGCAGATTCAAGGCCAGCCTGGACAACATAGAGACTATCTTAAAAAAAAAACAGTGACAGAGATGATCTCTTGTTTTCAGACCGTTACATTCTCTTCTGATCAAATGACACACAAAATTCTGCATGGAAATGGAATCTTCTTTTTTTGATGTTTCTATAACTCATAACTATTATTTAAATGGTTTAATTTTCACATACTGAAAATAGATAATTTAAAATTTTCTGATTCAAAGTTTACCTGATTCAGGGTCTGGGGATATAGTTCTGTGGTATAGCACTTTGGCAGCATACATGTGGCCCTGGGATCAATCTCCAGCAGCAGGAAAAATACTTACCTAACTAGTTCATTTTATTGCGTCCAACTCTTATCTATTAAAATCAGTGGGGAACAAACCTACTGAAATATTTTGTACTTGTGAGCTAGGCACAGTGGTGCACGCCTGTAATTCCAGCGGCTTGGGAGGTGGAGGCAGGAGGATCACAAGTTCGAGACCAGAGGCAGTCTGCATAACTTAGTGAGACCCTGTCTCAAAAAGAAAAAAATGGGCTGGGGGCGCAGCTCAGCGGTCCAGCACTTGCAGAGCGTGCAAGCATGAGGCCCTGGGACCAACCCTCAGTACCACCAAAAAAAAAAAAAAAAAAAAAAAGACTTATGCTTGGCATGATGGTATATACTTATAATCCCAATATTCAGGAGGCTGAAGCTGAGGGAGAAGGGTGATGGAGGATTATGAGTTTGAGGCTAGCCTGAGCTACACAGTGATACACTTTATCCAAGAAAAAAAGTACAAGTTATATCCGATTATTAAAAATATTAATTCACTCTTGCTACTTTCATGCCTAAATACAAATTCTCATTAAAAAGTAAGACTGTTTGATCTGGGCATGGTCACCCAAAATGCAATCCGGCCGGAGGCTGAGAAAGGAGGGTAGCAAGTTCCGGGCTAGTCTGGGCTTCATAGAGGCAAGCCAGGCTGGTATACGCAGTGAGCCCTGTCTCAAAAACAAACAAAAACATGTACGTTTTACTTTGAAATTGTCATGTTTAGTAGTTTGTGAGACCCTATACAATACTGGCTAGATTTGGCTTCATAGAAAGTTTAAAGTAGATTAATAATATCCTTGGTTCTTGGTGAGGAAAGATTACCTAACATCATTTTGAAAGGGCTTTATGGAAAAGAGAACATGAAGTTGAAACCATCTTGGTGTTCAGCCAAAACATAAGAAGTTTGGGTATACTTGGGAGTAATTGGGAATAGAAAAGGATGCTTATTTTTGAAATATTTAAAAATTTTAGGGAAAATAAAATCCAGTGAGTTTCATAACATAGGTGTGTCAAGTGGATGTTAAGATGAGGGAATAGTGAAATTTGTTAGTTCTTTTATGGATCTGGGAGGATGAATATTTTTGAATGTATGGATTATTAGTGGGCTGTTTTCGGAAATTTGCCTTTTAAAAACATAGTAGACTTCAGTGCAGCTATAACGTGCTTTCCTCTGCAGGATCCATCCACTGTTTGTGAAGCTTCTGCCCAGCTCGCATTGTTTGTAGGAGAACCTGCATCATATCTTTATCTGTAGCCTTCCCTTAGGTACTAAAGGTCCTGAAATTTTACTGTTGACAGCGGATTTTGTGAAACAGCAATCATGGTAAGATGTACACTAAGGCGGAGGGGGCTGGTCATAGGGGCCCAAAATGATAGCTTCCCAATGTGTGGGGTTGTCTGCGTTCTCAAAGTTAGAAATAAGGGTGAAAGAAACCGTTTCTTTGAGTAACAGCTGGAGATGAGCAAGGTCTGGTGTTCTGTTAATAGTGATCAAAGGTTTGTAAACCATCCTGAGAGATGTCTTATTATAGAGAGAATAATGTGGTTTTTGGTTATGATTATTGTCCTGCAAATAGATGACCCCTGGTCAGATTTCAGTAGACATATAGACTGTTTTGGAAATAGAAGGGTTTTTAGTTAATGTAAAGCAGTTGAATCTTGATAGACACCAGCCTCACCATAGTTTTACAATTCTGATGAATCTAAATGCATTCTAGAACATGCACTCTCAAAGGGAAAGAAAGATGACTCCATAGGACTGAAAATTAGTTATGGAGGTGTGGAAGAAACATTTCATGCTCTATGGTCCTTTGGAGGATATTACAGTAATAGAAATATAGCGTGGCTTTATATGAAAACCTCAGAGGGGTGAGTGATTAGGATAAAAATCTAAAATGGTGCCTGAAGGGGAACCAGAATGACCCAGAAGAAAACACAGAGAAACTGATCAGTAGTAGTTCTGAATGGTAACAATGGGAGGTCTGGGAGAGCTAAGAAATCCTATGCTTGGGTTGGATTGGGGGTTCACAGCTTTTGAGGTAGGGTGTGGTTTAAGGTAATAGAAATAGCTTACTGGGTCAAGTGCTGTTTAGCAAGGTGGTGTTTGTGAAGGGCAGTGGGGATTAAGATAATAGCTCTGAATGGGGACATGAGCTTGAGGGATCTCAGTCTTGGAAAGAGATGTAATTAATTATGATGATGTAAAACTGCCTAGGGTTTGAAGTGGTAGAGAGTTTCTTAAAGGAGTGGTTCTAGGTCATAATTTGGTCTGGCATACTTAAAAAGTTTGGAGGAGTGTTGCAGAAATGTTGGGTGAAAGGATCAAGGAAGCCAGGTTTGGATTGGTGCAGGAGCAGGGAAGACACAAGGGTAGATGAGAACACAGGCTCCTCATCCCTCAGCGATGTGCTCTCCTCCTTGCAGACTGTGGGGAAGAGCAGCAAGATGCTGCAGCACATCGACTATCGGATGAGATGCATACTGCAGGATGGCCGCATCTTCATCGGCACCTTCAAGGCTTTCGACAAGCATATGAATTTGATCCTCTGTGATTGCGATGAGTTCAGGAAGATCAAGTAAGGGCGGTTTGGGTGCTGGGTGGGCGAGGAACCAACAGTAGGAAGGCAAGGCCAGAGCGGAAGTACAGATTGTGAAGGGTGATTGAAGTAGGAGGGAAACTGTAGCATGCCCCATCTCTGAATTGGGACAGAGCCTCAAAATCACTGCATCCAAACTGTAATTTTAACAGTTTAAAAAAGCAGTCCTGTGCGAGTTGGAATAATACTGTGCAATGCGATCAGATAATACTGGGCAGCATCTATAGTACTTTCAAAGTTGAGAAAGGTGAGTTGGTCACCTTCTGTGACTCTTTCAGACTGCAGTTGTCTTGGTTGAGAAAGAATAAAGGACCCTTTATGGTTGAGGGGTTAAGTAATTTACTGTTTAGTGAACCCTCTGCCATGAGAGGAGGACATGGCAATCCACTCCTGAGGCAATCCCAAAAAACAGCGAGCCAATGAAAACCCTGTAAGGGTCGCTGTGAGTCGGACATGACTTGACGGCACCTAACAACAACAACCCTTCTGCCTTTTACTGTTTCACTTCCTTAGTTCTGTTGTCAAGATTTATTTAAATAGTTAAAATGATTTTAACAGATTTCCTTTCTATTAACATGGAAACTGAGAATTCAGCTTTGCCTGTCTTGGAAGGCTTATTAGTCTTGTCTTTCTCTTTACAAAAGAGGTTCATTTCCTATAATATTTGTATAATACCAAGGGAATTCTGGAAGAGCCTGAAGTTAAATAGGAAAAGAGCTTTACTGTTTGTTAAATGAATCTATAGTTTTCTTGGGTGGGGTGGTTATACAACTTAGTAACTGTTTACATGAGACCCTTAGTATCAGTTTTTGCCTTAATTGTTGCTTTTGTTGGATGAATGAATAATTCAGATATCAGTAAAATTCATACCTCTAAAATTTACTTCTAATTTATAGGCCAAAGAATGCGAAACAGCCAGAGCGTGAAGAAAAACGGGTTTTGGGTCTGGTGTTGCTGCGTGGGGAGAACTTGGTGTCCATGACTGTGGAGGGGCCACCCCCTAAAGATGTAAGGAAAGATGTAGGGAAGGACAGACCCTTTCTTTGTGGTATTGGGGGTTGAACCCAGGGCCTCACACGTACTTTTACAAGTGCTGTACCACTGAGTTGCACCCCAGCACCTGTTTTATTTATTTTATCTTGAGTCAGGGTTCTGCTACAGCAGGCAGCCTCTGGCCTCAAACTTGGGATCCTCCTACCTCTGCCTCCCGAGTCACAGGGATTAGAGGCGTGCATCACTGCCCCTGGCCCTTTAATATTGAAGGGCATTGCGTTAGATAAGATGTCTGAAATCAGGGCACAAGAGAGGCCCAGAAGAACATACCTTCTGTCACATGTGCTCAGTACTTGATGTCAGTGTATCAGTTCTTGATTACCTGTACTTCCAGAAACTAAGGTGTTTCTTTTTAAATGAGCTGTTCTGTGTGTTGGCTACTAACTAGGTTGTGGTAGGACTTAGTGATTTATTTCTACTTGGTATGGTTATACAGGGCTGGGATTTAGCTCAGTTAGTAGAGCGCTGCTCTGCAGTCTCTGAGGTCCAGAGTTTGAGTCCCAGCACCGCAGAATGGGAGAAGGACCTGGCAACCCACTCCCAAGGCAATCCTGAAACAATCAGCCATTGAAAACCCTATGAGGGTCGCTATGAGTCAGACACAACTCGACGGCACCTAACAACAATAACAACATAGTTATACAAGGTGGAGTCCTGACAATTTATAAAGTTCCTTCCTTCCTTCCCTCCCTGCCTCCCTCCTTTCTTCCTTCCTTCCTTTCTTCCTTCCTTCGTTCTTTCCTTCCCTCCCTCCCTCCTCCTTTCCTTCCTTCCTTCCTATCTTCCTTCCCTCCTGTTCTGCAGTACTTAGGAGTCAAACCCAAGATCTTGCACATACTTTACAAGTGCTCTACCCGTGGACTGCACCTCCAGCCTATCTTTTTAAAATATGTTATGTTGAGACAGGGTCTTGCCAAGTTCCACAGGCTGCCTCTGGCCTCGAACTTGGAATCCTCTGCCTCCACCTCCCACGTCCTCAGGATTATAGGCATGAGCCACAGGGCTCACCTAAAAAGTAGGTCCAAGTTAGGCATCTGGAGGGAACCTCCATGGTGTATTTACTCATTTATTCAGTCAGTTGAGTACAGAACTAATAAGAGGTCGGTGGTGGTGGGAGGATGAACGGATCTTTGAGTAAAACTGTGGAGAATTTCGGTGAACCACTGGGTGTAAGCTGTCCATCTTCTTGTTGCAGACTGGCATTGCTCGGGTGCCCCTTGCTGGAGCTGCAGGAGGCCCTGGGGTTGGGAGGGCAGCTGGGAGAGGAGTTCCCGCCGGCGTTCCCATTCCCCAGGCTCCCGCTGGCCTAGCTGGCCCTGTCCGAGGAGTTGGAGGTCCATCCCAGCAGGTGAGGAACCAGAAGAGGGTTTTAGATCTGTGGGAAAATGTGACTAGAGCCTAGGGCTGAGGAGATTGGAAAATGTAAGAGTCCCTCCTATAGTACATAAGTTGCTTGTGTTCTAGATGGAACCGATGGGCAGACATATAGAAGGAGGGGCGTAAAATTAGCTACGTAAAATGGTCACTGCATAATTAAAGCCTTGTGATAAGATTAAGTCACTACTTGGTGAAAAAAGGAAAACAGGAGTAGACACGCTAGACTCAAGGCAGAAGAGCTTATGAAATGTTGCTATGACAAGATTTCTTTGTATCAAAAATGTGACTGAGGGGCTGTGTGGAGCTCAGTGATAGTGTGCTTAGCATGGACATGTTGCTGGGTTTGAGTCCCGAGCACCACAAAAATAAAAAGGAAAAGTGAGATGTGTGTAAAATTGCAGTAATTATTTAACGTCTGCCAGGACACCTCCACCACTTACTTTCTGTATCTGAGCCTGTGAGATTGGGCCTCACCTGCTCGCACCTTCTCGGCCATGCCTTCCCAGGTAATGACGCCACAGGGAAGAGGCACTGTGGCAGCTGCCGCTGTTGCTGCTACTGCCAGCATTGCTGGAGCCCCAACTCAGTACCCGCCAGGCCGGGGGACTCCACCCCCACCGGTAGGCAGAGCAACCCCACCTCCAGGTAAGGGACTGCGAATACGAATTATAATTTGGGTCTCTGAGAGATTTGGTGTCATCTTGAGGAAGTGATGTTCGAAATATGGTGGATGAAATAATGATTTAAGAGCCAGGCACAGTGGCGCACGCCTGTCATCCCAGCGGCTTGGGAGGCAGAGGCAGGAGGATCGCGGGTTCGAGACCAGAGGCAGTCTGTGACTTAGTGAGACCCTGTCTCAAAAAGTAAAAAAAATAGGCGGGGGGGTGCAGCTCAGTGGTGCAGCACTGGCAAAGCATGCAAGAGTGAGGCCCTGGATTCAACCCCCAGTACTGCCAAAAAAAAAAAAAAAGGAAAAAAAATAATGATTTAAGGCATAGCCTGAGGGCTTCCCAAGGAATTTAGGGAGTGAATCAGCCTGAGGGACTGCAGACTCTTGAGTTGAGGGTGGCATATGGTGATACTATTCAAAGAGGAATCGTTGGTGTTGGCTCATTTCTTCATTATTATTTTGAACTGAATTCTCACAGCTTTCCTCATCTCATTTATATATGTCCTTTTCATTGTAGGCATTATGGCTCCTCCCCCTGGTATGAGACCACCCATGGGCCCGCCCATCGGGCTTCCCCCTGCTCGAGGGACGCCAATAGGCATGCCCCCTCCAGGAATGAGACCCCCTCCACCGGGAATTAGAGGTGAGTGGGGCCAGCAAGTAGCAGCCATATCCTCCAATGATTACACGCCCCTTTCATAATTTTGTGGAATTTTGCTGTTTTTCCTTTCCAGGTCCACCTCCCCCAGGAATGCGTCCACCAAGACCCTAGGATGTTGTTGGTCCACCTCAGTCACTTTTTTCCCTGCAGTGCATCTTGTGAAATCGTGTAGGCTGTTTGTGCGCTTCTTGTCCCCTCTTTCTGCATCAATAATAGCTAATAATAAATGCATAGAGCAATTAAACTGAGAGGTACTGTCGTACATTTTTTATTTGCCCATTGGTTTTGTTGAGGTCAGAGTGAAAGCAGATTTTTCTGGTCTTAAAATTTATTGTGGGTGAAGTGAATCCTATTTAGCAATTTTTCAAACCCTTCTCTCTTTCTTAGTAAAAAATAGTGTGATACTTGTTTCTGCCTCCTGACTTTCACTTTGTGCATTGACTGGCATTGTGTAATAGCTGTATAAGTAAGGGAATTGTGAGTGTCAGGTTGAGGTGATTGTGCTAGATTCACACTTGTCCTTCTTGCTCTCACTTTAACGTGTCACAGTACCTGAAGAAGGGTGGGGATAGATGAAAGGTCTGGTCAGGTTGCCTGTTGATGGAAGGAATTGTCGGTCCTGCCTTTGATCTGTTCATAAAATTAAAACAGTAGGATGGGAGCTATTCCTTCTGAGGGGAGAATTTCCCTCAGTTGGCCACCTTTTACAGTGATCAATATCAAAGACCTGATCCTGGAATGAACATCCCCTACTGGTGAGTAAATGATTCATTTAATAATCAAATACTAAATCAACAGCAGTGCCAAGGTATTGGGAGGCAGGAAGTTGCATATTTGCGATAATTGAGTTGTCTTCATTAAACTCATACAATGTTGTTGGCATGTTAAAATTCATATTATCTCCAACTTCATAACTAGTGAGGCACTGCAGATGTTGAGAGAAGCATATGGTGTCTTTGTGTCAAATAGTTGGGGGATGCCATGGTATCTAATTATAGTTTGAGTTGATTATGGAACAGAGAAGACAGTTTTAAAAGGAAGAGGGAGAAGGTTCTTAGGATTTGCTGCTGAGATTACCACTGGGTAGAGGAAAAATTGGCCTGGGATTTAGCTCAGTTGGTAGAGCACTGTGCTGCAGTCTCTGAGGTCCGGAGTTCAATTCCCAGCACCGCAAAAATGGGAGAAGGGCCTGGCAATCCACTCCCAAGGCAATCCCAAAACAGTCAGCCATTGAAAACCCTATGAGGGTCACTATGAGTCGAATACCGACTGGACGGCACCTAACAGCAACAAGAGGACAAATTACTCCTGTTGGTGGTAGGAATTAGCTTACCAAATATTAGGTTTAGAGGTTGCCGTTTAACTTTATAATTAAGTCTAGGAAGTTGATTAAAGTTATTTTTCCTCTGGATTCACCAACCCCCGTGGTGATTGTCTGTATACTAGACCTTATAAATTGCACCCTTGGGAGTTAGTAGTAGTCACCCAGGGAAAAGGAGCCATGGCAGTGACTCAGTTATGGGCACCAATTTTATAGCATCTTTGCCAGAGTAGTTCCTAGGATTTATGGCCATTAACTATGTGGTAAGGAACGTAAGTATCCAAGCCTTAGTTGGTTTCAGAGATTGGTTTAATACTGATGTGATATCTCATTTTAGCACTTAAGGTTTTTTCAGAGTTTTTAAATGTTAAAACAAACTTGTTGACTTGCCAGAGCCCCTCACAGGGTACTTGATCCAGTTCTCAGAGGGGCAAAACCAATCAGATAAGACACATTTTCTTAATATGGCAGTTTAGATAGTAGAGAACTGTGTTTTCTGCCTGATCTACTCTTTGGACATACTTTTAATTGTGGTCTTTTTTTTTTTCTGGTGTTTTGGAAGGAAAACACTTCCTATTATGTAGGTCTGCAGTAGAATTGATGTCTCTTATTTAGATTTTTGCATGGGTGATAGTACAGCATATTTGAAGAAAGTCTGTTTTCTAATGCTACTTCCTGAACTATAGATGGCCTTTCACAAGTTAAAGGTGAGTCACAAGATCTGTACGTTGTACAAGATGCTTAATTTTTTATTGGAAATTTTTAATGTATACCTTAATGTGATACATTCTGACATGCTTTTTATTGTGACATTTCCATATATGCATTTGGTTGTACATTGCACAGATAAGTTCCCCCTTACCCTCTTGTGCACTTCCTCCCCCCGTCCCAACCCCCCACCAAAGACCTCTCTTCCATTTGCTTGTCTTTTTATGGTAATATTTTTCTACATATCCTTGGGTTCCAATTATGTTTAAGATCCAAACTTTTTCTGTAGTGTACTATCTTTTTGGGGCTGGGATTTAGCTCAGTTGGTAGAGTGCTGAGCTGCAGTCTCTGAGGTCCCGAGTTCAATTCCCAGCACCACCAAAATGGGAGAAGGGCCTGGGAATCCACTCCCAAGGCAATCCCGAGATAGTCAGCCATTGAAAACCCTATGAGGGTCGCTATGAGTCAGATACCTACTTGACGGCACTTAACAACAACAACAACAACAACAACTATCTTTTTACATTGTCAGTACTATTACATGAATTTTCTAGCGCATCTATATTATTACCATTCTTTCATATTATTGGTGTGGCTGTAGTTATTTCCAGGACTATTAAAGTTGGGCTGTTCACCTTGAGGTCGCCCCCTCCCCATTCCTCATTCCTCCTTGTAAGATGCTTATTTTTAATAGTTATTTTGGTGCTGACAGTATCATTCTTTTGTGTCTAGAGATCCCTACAGTTGAGAACCCTGCTTATCATAGGTTATATATTAATAGATAACTTTGGGCATATATTTTCGTATCATTGAGCAGGACTTGAGAAAGATACATGACTCTTTCATTGTAGATTGCTACCTGTATGCTTCTGCAGGGTTCGTTTAGGGGAACGCACCAACATACCAGACCTAAACATCCATGGCAGTAAATACTTAGAAATCATCCTACATTCTCACATTCAAAGGAGTGCATGTCTCATCTTAGAGAATAATTTTCTGATTTCTTTATATCTGTAGTTAGTAACTTTGACTATAAATATATTCATGTTGTGTATGATGTTGAATACATGTTTCATTGTGGTTTAAAGAACTGTTTCAGGTATAATTCTGGGATCTAATAATGCTATGTTAAAGCAGATTATATAATGTTGGAGGTGTTCTACATTTATATAATAGATATTGTTAACTTAGTATTAAAAGAAATTTGACAGCTACTTAGGGAGCTCCCTATATTATTTTTTCTGTTTGATTTTTTTTTTGAGACAGGGTTTCATTGTGCAGCCCAGGCTGGCGTCAAAGTCTCAACCCACCTGCCTCAGCCTCCAGAGGATTTCAGGTGTGTGCCACCATGCCTGGCTTCTTCCTACATTTTTTAATTCATTAATCTTTAGCTATGTCATGCCAATTTTTAGAAGTCTGAAATTAATGCCCTTGGAATTGGCTTCTCAGAGGCTCTTTCTTGCAATAAAATATTGTAAGTAGAGACTGACTTGCATAAATAATGTGATACTAGTGCTGCCTGACTCCACATCTCATAATCTTTGTTTGAAAGATGAGGAAGAACATACAACCTCACATACCATCCTTAGTGATAGCATTAGTAGATCATAGCTTCTGCTATAATGAGTGAAGGTGAAATCATGAAAAACATGTCACCCATGTTATGATTTTTACCCATCATTGCATTCTAGTTCCTTTTCTCCTGTTTTCTATGCATAATCTCAGTGTATGAATTTTATGAAGTATATCAAGGCATATTATGTTTTTTTTTGTATAAGAATGTGTCTGATCCTGGAGTGACATTTTTGTGTGCTCATACTTTTTCAGCCTGTTGTGATGACTTTTTGGTAACTTAGTTGATGACTCTGAACAAAAGAGATAATTTGGACAGTGAATTTCATGACATGTTATCAGTGTGGATCCTACGCAGCCATGTTGCAACAAAGCTGAATATCATACTAGCTGGGTTTAGGACAGACAGAAACCATTCCAGGTAATGTAACCTTGCAAGGAACAAGTAAGAGCATGTTGTAGAGGCCTTGACTCGATTCATGATGATGTAGGACCTTGTCTGAGCATAATGATTTCAAAACTAGAGCTTAAAATGACATTCTGAAATCCAGTCAGTGTGCCTCACTGGACTCCACAGCACATTTTTCTCCGTAGAAAGTCTTGGCTTGACGTGACATTTTTGAGTTTGTGGAGCTGGCAGGTGTCATTTTGCACTTTAACCATTCCTCCAGTATCCTTTATTTTTGTCAGTATTCTGAGTTGATATTTTTTTGTTTGTTTATTTTCCACACTTTGTATCTTGTTGAAAGCCAAAAGGATACATCCTTGGATCATACAAAGCACAGGTTCTGGTGAGATGGAAATGTGGATACATGAAAAGGAAACTTCCAACTCTTGGAAAAGAAACAAACCACCAGAGTTCTAGGATTCTAAGAGGAAAGGAGAATACTTACGGTGCATACATTGTGGAAAGCAGTGAGTATGTTAAGAGCCTTCACATGGACACTGTTGGCATATTAGGGCACTTGGCTTTGTGTTTTCCTTCTTTAGTTGTCTGTGGTAAATTAACCTGTCCAGATCTCATTGTATACTAGACGTTACTGAAGAATCTCTATGTGAATGAATGCAAAACACCACTCAGTTCTTTATGTTAGAAAATAAGTTTAGGTATTTTATGTTTAACTTTGTTAAGATGGAATACCTGTGATAAGAATCCATGTCTATCTCTCATCTGAGTTAATATTCTAATATCCTAAAGTATTCAGTCATTTCTAAACAGTATTCATTATTTAGTATTTAGCAGTACTTACTTTGAGCATTACGTTTTCATCATATTTACAATATATTTTAGAGGATGCTTTAATCATTAGTTAAAAAGTAGAAACTAAATGCCATTTAAGTTTATTTGAGTGAGGCATGTTCTCTTGTATCGTGAGATGGGAGCATTTAGTTAGTCATATTTGAAATAAGTGTTCAAAGATACATTTGTTAAGCAAAGTAAAGTAGGGAGTGATCTAGATAACGTAGGCTGGTAACGGGATGGAGGTGGTCATAAAGCAAGGAAGCAATACAGACAAAGCATAGTTCTGGTAAACATCCTACATTGAACATCATCTCTGTTGGGCATTAGAATCCAATTTCTCTAATATAAAGACATATTGCAATTCAGTTCCACACTACCAGAATAACACATCACACACAAAAAGGCATTTTTAGTTTTCTGGTGTATGTAAAAGTTACGTTCATACTGTACAGACTTCTTTCTCCCAGTACGGGGTGTTGAATCCAGGGTCTCTTGCTTACTAGGCAAGCACTCTGCCACTGAGATGCACCCTCAGTTCTACCATCTTTATTTTTTATTATTAACGAGACAGGGTCTCACTAAGTTATACAGGCTGCCTCTGGCCTCTTATATGGGTTCAGTTCATGAAATTCTGTAGTTATTATATTAATATCAAGGAGCACTTGGTCATAGGTCACCATAACGGACACTACAGTGAAAGATATTGAAAGGTTGTGAGAATTAACAACAAAATGCAGCTCACAGGCTCAGAGTGCTCATAAGGTGTTGGAAAAATTGTGTGTGTAGTCAGCTGCTGTGGTGTGTGCTTGTAATCCCACCTACTTGGGAGGCTGAGGTGGGAGGATCAAAGCTTCAAGGCCAGAGGCAACCTACACAACTTAGTGAGACCCTGTCTCAAAAAAAAAAATGGGGACCTGGGGGATGAACTCAGTATAGAGCACTTGCCTGTCATACGTGAATGAGGCCCTGGGTTTCAATCCCCAATACTGAATAAAAAAGAAAATAAAAGAAGGGAAAAATTGCACATTCAAGTTTGCTTGACACAGGGTTGCCAGAAACCTTCAATTTGTGACATGCAATAAAGAACAATAGAACATTACATTACAATAAAGAACAACAATAATAAGTATGTTCTGGTTAGTTGCCTATGATTTAAACATTTCTCACATGGAATGGACATGGCTAGTACAAGTTTGGTCAGATTAATTTCCTTTACTGGACCAGATTAAACTAGAAAAGTGAGGTATACACTAAGTACCCAAAATTCAAGACAGGACCTAGAGGTGGGACTCAGAGCTAGAGTGCTTCCCCTAGTATGTGCAGGGATGTGGGTTTTATCCACAGCAGTAAATAAAGGGAAAGGGTAGAGAAGACTGAAAGAAAAAATGGAATAAGGATTCAAGAAAGAGCTCTTGGCTGAGCTGGATATCTGAGAATGTGAGTCCATTTTTATTTGAGCTGATGAGGGTAACACAGTAACCCGGAGGAGGAGGAATTGTACTTGTGAAGTATTGGGCTGTTTCCTGTCTTATGTGTAGTTAATTTGTATTGACATTTGTTGTTAGGTGTCATCGAGTAGATGTCCCACACATAGTGACCCTAAGTACAACAGGGGAAATACTATTATCAGTGTTTCTCTGCTGTTCATAGGGTTTTAAATATCTGATGGTTTTTTGGGAGTGGGTTGCTGGGTCCTTCTCCTAAGCAAAAGTACCTGGAGTTCCCAGGCGGTCTGCCATCCAAGGACTAACCAGGTCCCACCCTGCTTAGCTTCTGAGATCTGACGGGATGGGATGCCACAGTGGTACAGCTGCAAGCGTTGCTATTTAGGGTGTTCATTTACTGGTGGTGAAAACAGAGTTCAAAATATAAAATTCCTTAAATCAGCATTTTAATGCTTCTTAGTGGACATCTTTATTGTTAGGTGCGTGATAAACTATGCAGTTTGATGCAGTTTCGAACTCTCACTTCTCCTGGCTCCACTTCCAGAGTGGCAGTCTCACAGATGTGGGCCACAATACCAGGCCCCCTCCTTCTCTAAATATACTGGTTGGGAAATGCCTTGTGGAAGACCTTAGCTGGGTTTAGGATGAGCTGTGTTTACTGAGCGTGATGAAATGAGACTCGAGACCATTACTCTGAAACCCAGCCTAAGCGTCAGTTTAATGACTGCCCTGGCCAAGATCCCGAAGAAAAAAAGTTCCCAATATGTAGAAAACACGAGGTCTTTCTCATCAGTACGTTTCAGATGAAGGAGAATGAGCCGCACATATTCCCAGTACACTAAAATTGGTTCAGGATCCATTCATGCAGTTTTCCTCCACAGGGAACACCCTCATAGTGTTTTCAATGGCTGATGGTTTCAGGATTGCTTCCGGGGTGGATTGCCACATCCTTCTCCCCTTTTTGCACTGCTGGGAATTGTTCTTTGTTTCTCATAGAGTGTGGAGCAGTGCTCTACCAACCAACCTAAACCCCAGCCCCATGTTGAGACATGTATCAAAAAAAGGACTATGAGTTCCCTTACTTCCATGGTAATTGTAAGGGACAGTGGTCAGTCCTGCTTCACCCAAACCAGAGGGGTATAAAGCGGTTTCTCTGTTTTTCTTGTTCCTTGAGCCAGCTTAAATAACAACTTGTATTCCTCAAAGATAATGTATTTTCTCAGAGTGGATAGATCATTCCCATTACAAAAGCCAATGTTTTATTAGAAGTTTTATTCAAAGGATAGATACAAAAACTATTGTTTATCACCTATAATTTTAACATAATTGGTGTTCTTCTAAACAACTAAAAACAGTAGATATTTCAAACAACAGCTTATTTTTTCCACTGTATACACAGTAGTGTTGAATAAAGTACTTAGTGGATTTTCTGGTAGAATGTTCAGTGGTAAAATTTTGTTGTTTTTGTTAAGTTCTGTTGAGACGGGTCCAACTCACAGTGATCCTCATAAGGTTTTAAGTGGCTGATGGCTTTGGGATTGCTTTGGAAGTGTATTGCCTCATCCATCTCCCTAAATTTTAGATACAATACCACTCTTTTCCTTGGTATGAGAGGTGATAGAAGTTAGCTAAGACCTCACTCAAAATTATTTTGCGGAACGTAATAATTCTGTTTGATCTGCTTTGACTTGCTTTGGCTACACTCCTGGAGTCTTCCATATTACTTTTTGTCCTTGGTTCTGCATTACTTTGTTGGTTGTTTAAATTTGTGCCCTATGTACCTAGGTGGTTTATGAAGAGGTGATGGAGAGAATAGCAAGTTGCTGATGTTTAATCTACCTGTGAAGGCACTAGAATATTTCTATGTGAACTCATCACTTGTGGAAATGGATTAGAAGATCCTAGATTGAGTTTTGTGACACCCAAGCTGTTGATCATCTTATTGTGGCAGACTGGTGTGCGTGCATGTATGTATGTGATTGTGTCATCCTGCCTGCATGTGTTTTATTTCTTTCCTTCATATTTCCCTCCTAATTATGTGTTAGTATAATTATTTGTTTGCTATTTCATATCTGTTATCATATAATCCAGATAATTAATTCTCCCAGGCCAGGAGATTGTCCATGGATAGAGATACTAAAGGCAGGTATTCTTTTTTGTTTTTTAAATTTTCTTGAGGGATAGGTGCTGAGGATTCCTAGTAAGCAGGAATTCTACCAATAAGCCACAACCTCAGCCTCAGCTGACTCCCCCTCGTTTTATTCTTTCTTTTTCTTTTCTTTTTCTTTTTTTTTTTTTGCATTATTGAGGAATAAGTCCAAGGCCTTGTGTGCATGAGACAGTCACTCCAAAGGTGAGTTACATTCCCAAGCCTTGGTTGTTTTGAGACAGAGTCTAGCTATGCAGTTTTGAACTCTCACTTCTCCTGGCTCCACTTCCAGAGTGGCAGTCTCACAGGTGTGGGCCACCATACCAGGCCCTCTCCTTCTCGAAATGTACTGGTTGGAAATGCCTTGTGGAAGACCTTAGCTGGGTTTATGATGAGATATTTACTGAGCGTGATGAAATGAGACTTGAGACCATTACTCTGAAACCCAGACTAAGCGTCAGTTTAATGACTGCCCTGCCAAGGTTCCTGAAGAAAAAAAGTTCCCTAAATGTAGATAACACTAGGTCTTTCTCATCAGTACGTTTCAGACTAAGGAGGTTGGAGCCGCACATTTTTCCACTACACTAAAATTGGCTCAAGATCCATTCATACAATTGTCTTCCATAGGGAAAACCCTCATAGGGTTTTCAATGACTGATGGTTTCAGGATTGCTTCCGGGGTGGATTGCCACATCCTTCTCCCCTTTTTGCACTGCTGGGAATTGTTCTTTGTTTCTCATAGAGTGTGGAGCAGTGCTCTACCAACCAACGTAAACCCCGGCCCCATGGGGAGATATGTATCAAAAAAAGGAGTATGAGTTCACTTACTTCCATGATAATTGTAAGGGACAGTGGTCAGTCCTGCTTCATGCAAACCCTAGGGGTGTAAAATGGTTTCTCTGTTTTCCTTGTTCCTTGAGCCAGCTTAAATAACAACTTGTATTCCTCAAAGATAATGTATTTGCTCAGAAAGTGGTTAGATCATTCCCTTTCCAACACTCATTGTTTTATTAGGAATTTTATTCAAAGTATAGATAAAAGAAGTATTGTTTATCACCTATAATTTTAACATAATTGGTGTTCTTCTAAACAACTAAAAACAGTAGATATTTCAAACAACAGCTTATTTTTCCACTGTATACACAGTAGGGTTGAATAAAGTACTCAGTGGTTTTTCTGCTAGAATGTTCATTGGTAAATTTTTGTTGTTTTTGTTAAGTTCTGTTGAGTCTGGTCCAACTCATAGTGACCTTCATAGGGTTTTCAGTGGCTGATTGCTTTGGGAGTGGATTGCCTCATCGTTCTCCCTAAATTTTAGGTACCATAACACTCTTTTCCATTGTATAAGAGGTGATAGGAGTTAGTTAAGAACTCCTTCAAAATTGTTTTGCTGAACTTCATAATTTTTCTGTTTGATCTGCTTTGACTTACTTTCGCTGCCCTCCTGGAGTCTTCCATACTACTTTTTTGTGCTTAGATCTGCATTACTTTGTTGGTGTTTAAATTTGTGCTGTATATACGTAGCTTGGTTTATGATGTGGTAATGGAGAGAATAGCAAGTGGCTGATGTTTTATCTACCTGTGATGGCATTAGAATATTTCTATGTGAGCTCATTGCCTGTGGCAATGGATTATAAGATCCCAGATTGAGTTTTGTGACACCCAAGCTGTTGATCTTCTTATTCTGGCAGACTGGTGTGCGTGCATATAGGTATGTGTCTGTGTCTTCCTGCCTGCCTGTGTTTTATTCCTTTCCTTCATATTTCCCTCCTAATTATATGTTAGTATTATTATTTGATTGCTATTTCATATCTATTATCATGTAATCCTGATGATTCATTCGCTCACGCCGGGAGACTGTCCATGGGTAGAGAAG